>JAMZAV010006884.1:0-34014 GCA_024449915.1 Sweltsa coloradensis | reverse complement strand
AAACATTCTAACTATTTTTCACGGAACTTAATTTTATGAATTAATATATTCGTGTGAAATTTGAGCGCAATCGAATAATATTTCTTATGAAAATCGCAATTTTACGATTTTTTCTTTTGTAGAATTACGATTAATTAAAAAAATTGAAAATAATGTTATTTTTTATTTAATTTTAATTAATTTTAAAAAATCTTCAACTTAGTAATGATTTTTTTCACAGAACATCATAGAAAATCCGCATAACACATGGCAGCTCAATGCACCAATTACGCTCATCCAACAACGCGGCGGGACTTAAGGGTTTTCCTAGTTTTTAAAACATTCTTCGACTAATAACACCTGCATGCTTTATCCGATTGTAATGATTTTTACACTGAACCTTTATTTTATGAATTAATATATTGGTGTTAAATTTGAGCGCGACCGAAAAATTATTTCTCATGAAAATCGCAATTTTACGCTTTTTTCGTTTAAAAAAACATACGCTCATCCAACAACGGGCCTGAAAAAGCGTTTGCGAAGCTTCCTAGTAAACTAGGAAAACGCTTAAGTCCCGCCGCGTTGTTGGATGAGTGTAATTGGTGCATTGAGCTGCCATGTGTTATGCGGATTTTCAGTTGTTCTGTGAAAAAATCATTACTAAGTTGAAGATTTATTTTAATTAATTTAAATAAAATAAAAAATAAACTTTAATTTTTAATTTTTTTAATTAATCCTAATTTTAAAAAAGAAAAAAATCGTAAAATTTTGATTTTCATAACAAATAATTATTCGGTTCGCTCAAATTTTCACACGAATGTATTAATTCATAAAATTAAGGTTCTGTGAAAAAAAATTATCATTACAATCGGATAAAGCATGTAGGTGTTATAAGTCGGAGAAATTTTTAAAAATTCGAAAAAAATCGTAAACTTACGATTATCACGAGAAATAATTTTTCGATTGCGCTCAAAACGTGGCAGTTCTAAGTTCAGAGATTTCAAAGGTCTTTAGAAAATTTCATTGCAATTGGAGTATCGTTTTAGCCGAATCGTGCTGACAAACACACAATAATACAGAAAAAAAGAAGAAAAAAACATTCCGGATTTTTTTCTCCAGTGTAGTGAAATGGAATCTTCGCATCGCTCGCTACGCTCATCCAATAATCACTTTTTCTATAGTTACTTGATATTACTTGTTAATTATACACCTGTAAAAGGTTTATATTAAAACCTTTATTTCTATGAATTTTGACCAACTTTTTCAGCCATAATCTTTATGTCAACGAAAAATATGAACGTTGTAGCCCCACCCGTTTGGTCAGAATCGGCCCAAATATCACGAAAATAACGTATTAAAAACCGGGGGGAAAAAAATCGTTAAAGTACGATTTCTTTAAGAAATATTTATTCAAGTGTCTCTAAAATCATAACAGATCTAATTTCAGTGATTTTAAACGTTCCATAAAGTTTCATCAATATCGGAATAACCGTTTACCAAATATCACGAAAATATCGCACAATAAATCGAAAAAAAAATCGTAAAAGTACGATATTTATGAGAAATATTTCTTCGATTGTACCTAAAAACAATACACCTCTAAGTTCAGAGATTTCGAAGGTCCCCTCCAATTTTCATCAAGATCGGATATGCCGTTTGCCCGGTAGAGAGCGAACAAACAGACAAAAAAACTAACAAAAACAAAACACCCGATCTATTTTTCTTGGGGGTAACGTAAGTGAAAAAAAAAAACAAAAAAAAACACACAAAGTCAAATTGAAGTCGTCGCTTCGCTCATCCAACTAGCAACGTTAAAGGTTTTGTAGGTGGAGTATTTTAGTGAAAAAGATTAGTACTGACCGCCGTGTTGGCGTAGTGTTGCAGAGTTGGGGCATACCATCCGAAAGAGTACCCATTTGACTAGAATATTTCATGCGCTAAGTGTTTGGAAATATAATTGTTAGTAATTTTCGGTTGTGCGGGTAAATAAGACTGACAAACCAGTAATTTACATTTTTATTTCCATATTTTATTTTATTTCATTTTTTCCACTTCGAGATTCATTGTAATACACAGGTGTTCGTTACATGCCATTTGTCATAGGTCTAGTTATAATATAAACAGAGCAAGCATAGAGTAAAATACAGGGAAATTTTGGGATTCATTAACACTGTACACTGCACTTCAAGTTTAGAAACACACCACATTAAGGTGTTTCAGTTATTATTAACGCATTTAACCTATTAGAGAAAGCTCTACGTAAAGAGAAGTCAAGGATATTCCATTCTCAATGTAATACATTATTTACACGTGAATTATTAACATAACTACACAACTTACGAATAAAATATTAGAATTTACTTAGAATTAGACGAGAGACAAACATTTCCCGTGTTTGAAATCAATGCATGCATGTGCACCAGAAGTAGAGTATTTAACTACACAGAACTGTAACCAATGAGCTACTAGTTACTCTGTGCGGAATAGCAGCACTTTTCAAGGAGTGCTAGTTGACATTCAATTTAGAACTGTCCATTGTTTAACCGTTCATGTTAGCAATAATTTGTACAGTTTTATTCCATGTCATGCAACCCACAGCACAGAACATGGTCGTTAACGGTGAGTTCGTTGCTGAAGAGTGAATAATATTAAACTGAGCTTCATTAGCTCTCACAAGACCTTCAGTTTTGTAGGTCTGACACTGACTGGATTGATTAGTTTAGATCGAATATGAGTTGGTTGTCTTTTAGTGAAAAATATTTTTTTGATTTTGGTTTGTTGGAAAGCCAGTTTGTATGTGGTAACACCAATCAGCAACAATATGGTCGACTAGGGATACTCTGACCATGTCAAGTATGACAGAACAGCAAAGCACTTTGCGCAAGAAAGACGGGCTATTTACACTTCCCTACCTAACAAGATGCTATAGCAAGCAGACCATAGAAGTGACAAGAGTTCCAAGCCTGGCCTAGCCGTTTGTTAAGTTTATCTCGTATTGAGATTATCTCCATTCATGAAATTACTTTACGAATAGCGGTCATCGGACGTAGAGCTGGTGCCACCAGTACCACTGTTGCGTTTACAAGACCGCCACGTGATGCGGTATCTGAACGAGTGGTCGTCAGGCGTCGCCTCCACTAGATGTGAGGAGGAGACACAGCCGCTGTCCACCCTGTCTCTGCTAAACACAATCCTCCGCCTCCAGTACCAGCAGCGCTGAAACCAACACAGGCCAGACATGAACCAGACATGAACCAGACATAACCAGACATGATACAGGAACGAGTGGTCGCCTCCACTAGATGTGAGGAGGAGACACAGCCGCTGGGAACCCCTGAAAGGAGTGTGTTGTACACATGAAACTGGCAATGTTTAACTATCTAAACAAACTAAAATCAAATTCGACAAAATACATTTTTCAGACATTTTTAGTTCCTGTGAACATTTAACTTTTTGGATTTGACTGTTATTTTCATTTGTCTTATTAGAGTTTGCCTGTTGTGAAGAGCTCTAATATACTCACCGGATCTGGGGATTGCGCTGTTTCTAGAAGCGCAGAGAGTCGAGTCGTTGCCTGAAACGTCGGAGTTCTTAGGCCCCATCATCCTCACATCTCGGCCGGCACGTGGCGTAGTCCCCGTACTGGCAATGTCACCACAACAGCAGTTTATGCTGTAAGGTACAAACTATGTAGTAAACTGACTAGAACATTTGAATCTAGTGCTGAGCAAAGAAATAGTGATATTTCGATATTTGTGAATATGATTAATATCGACATTCATATCGCCATTTTTTTAATGTGTTTTGTAAACATAAAAACTACAACGAGGATTATGACTTAAATTTTGGGGGATGCTAGTGTAAATATCTAGAAAATTCGGTTTTTCATTCTTCAAATTTTGGTTTGCGAGTTAATTGGTAATATTGATGGTGGAGGTGCCTGGTCAATTAACGCGATTGTGAGAACCTAAAAACTATTTTGCATTGTTGACGATAATTTTTCAATCCTTTATAGCCACATTGTAAAAGTAGACCCACTCTTTAATCTTTATAATTTTCTTTGAAATCAAAATGCATATTTTTAGAAATTGAATTTTTTACTCATATAATAAAATTTGTATAAATCGAAATTGAAATTTAATGAAATGTCATAGGTTAGCCCTATAATCTGAGATATGTTTCTAGGGATGACTATAGCAAGCGGTAAAAAGGCTCCATCCCAAAGTGATCGGGCTCACCTAAAGCAATGGTAGCAGTTGAAGACGCCGAGGAAAGCTTGCCTGAACTTCCTGTTCATGAAGCAGTAGGTGATCGGGTTGCAGCAGGAGCTGAGGTAGGCCAGCAGCTGGACCAGCGAGACTCCAGTGCTGCCCACGTGTGTGTACACGGCCTCGGGACTGAACAGGTACCACGTGTTGAGCACGTGCAGGGGCGCCCAGCACACGAAGAACTCCAGCACCACCACGAAGAGCATGCGGATTACCTGCACACACAACAAGGTAGTTGACGTTTCTCCTTGTTCAGTCATGAATATGATCATACTTTCAAACGACAATTAATTCTGCTTCATTGAAATCATTTGAAATGGAACTCTATTTCGTAATTACGTATTAACACGGGAGATGTATAGCTGTTCCAAAAGATAGAGCGTATGAGTGTTAAGAGTATGGTGTGCCAATAAAGGTTATCAATAATGGTCAATAAAGGTGTTTGGTAGATACGCGATTTTACACGGTTAATTATTCTGCTGGTGCACTTGCATCAATTACTGCCAGTAATGGCAACACTCCCCCCCTCCCTCCGTCCAGGCGCGGTGAGGGGGTGATGTTGGGGTTGGCCTGGCCTCGGGCGTCTTGTGTTTTTCATGTTTACCTAGAGTCTGTCTGTGTGCCCTGTGCATAATAAACAGTGTTTTCATCACACTCGGGAACTTGGGTATTGTGTAGTCGCATGTCCGGAGGTTCCCGTTATCCCACGGTCCCGATCCCAGCTGAACACCTACAACGTCTGTTGTCGCCTCTAGGAGACTATCCTCGCTACCTCTCTTCAGGCTGCCTAAAGAGTTTCCCATTCCCTTTGACTAACTCCCCGACGGCGAAGACAATGACAACACGGACGGATGATGACACAGACGGAGACGACCACGACGTTGGGGAAACCAATCTCCCCCAACAAGCACAAAATTGTTGCCGCTTGTGGTCCATAAGCGGTTTACTGCTGCAAATCCCGATCCATAAGCGATCCGCTTATGGTCCATAGGCTCAAAACCAGCAGCTGGTACAGTGCGAGTGGACCATTAGCGGTCCACAAGCACAAAAAACCAACTGCTGGATCGGTGTGTAGTGGACCATAAGCGGTCCACATGCACAAAACCAGCTGCTGGCCGAGTGCGAGTGGACCATAAGCGGTCCATAAGCACAAAATATAAATAAATAGGAATTAGTTTGTAAACAGCTGGATTAGTTCACTTTATTTGACCATTTGTTATAGTGAATATTTTGTCTATCTTGGCTTTGCTTGTTTAAATGACGTGTTATTAATATTATGATTTGTTGTTTTTATTTACCTAATTACGGAACTAGCTGTTTTTGTCTGAAACGTTGTCCTTGTTTATATAAAGATTTGTTTGCACTACTGAGTTTAAAATAGAAAAGACAATAATATATTTAACGTAAAAAAATCCCACACAAATTAAACGACTTTGATACGTATATTTGTTTGTATAAATTGAGCAACATATAAATGAATGCGAGATATATACATTGCTATAAATAAATTGACACTATAAGTATTTACTCCTACACTACAGGACTGATTACTATTTTTTTACTGGTCATATCAAGTATATCTTACGGTTACACCATCGTAATGAACACGATATTAATCCGCGAACGTAGTACGTACGTAAATACTAAAGACCCTGAGAAATATATAATAATATAATAATTATTATTATAATAATCACACACTGTAACTCGTAGCCTGGGTTACTTATACTTATTAATCACGATATTTGGGAGTGCTCCGTCTCTTTTCTCAATCATCCATGCCCGTCGCCGATGCTTGAGAAAGGAGACGGAGCTCTCCGAAATATCGTGATTAATACGTAAGTAACCCAGGTTATAGTTCAGTGTGTGATTTTTATTAATTTTCCGGGTTAATGAGTTGTTGCCATATTTTAAATAATAAATTATATTCTCATGTTTTCAACTGTAATTATACCTGAAGAAGAATCACTGTTTTATTTTGCGTATTTGTGGAAAGATAAACATAGCCGGGGGTAGCCCTAATATTAGTCAATACTTCAAATTATAATAATTATTTTATCGTGACTATCATAACAACATGCGCAACAATTATTTCAAATTAAATGTATGAGATAAATGGTATTGTCTCCGGTGTATTAAACCATCTTTCTTAACTAAGTAAAAACCAAAACGAAGTTCTAGTTGAAAGGTCATTCAATAAAATAAATCAAACATAGTATATGTTACAAGGAGCGTTTCGTAAACATTATTGGTATTAGCAACGCTTTTTGACAATTTCGTTAGTCGAAAGTAAATTAATCTCAATTCGTAGACTAGGAAAACGCTCAGTTGGACGCGTTGTTGAGCGAGCACCGGTACGTGCAACATGACCCGAGTACGACATTCCCATAAGTCCCACCACACAGTGTAGGCCTAACTGGATATTGACATTGTACACTATATACAATTCCAACATCTTTGCATTGTACTAATTCACGTCATGCCTTCTAAAGTGTGTCTTTGTATCTTCACTGCCTCCTTCATTTTTTAACATCATTTTCGAATTATGATTACCAATAAGTCTTTAAGTTCTTGACCGATTTAGCTGAAAATCGGAAAATAGGAGAGAATGTTGTACTTATTGACCCTGCAAAATTTCATAACGATCGGAACATTTTTATTTTTTATTTTTTTATTTTATTTTTTATTTTTTATAACCCATGGTCCGATTTTGTTCAAAAACTATACAGCAAACCCGCTAGGTGGTATGTACATGTGTGCAAAATTTCAGGTCGATCAAAGAAACGGTGCGACCTGTATCGAAGCAGTAACAGAAAAAAAAGAAAAAAAACCAGACATTCGAGCCATAAGAGTCAAGTGGAGACGCTCGCTTCGCTCGCTCAATAAATAAAGAATATAATAAACATGGTGACATTCGTCAAGCAGATGTATGCGCGCTTCCTACATTAGTTGGATTAGCACGCCAAGCCTTCAGTGTCACCTTAGCCGAGTGGTTATGGTACCTGCACATTTCAGTTCCAGACCAGCAAGACGCCACGCAGCATCGAGTTCGAGTACGGTTGTTGGCGATATATTATAATTTGTGCTTACGTTCCTAATAATAATAACCATTTACCTGTTTCTAGTTGGTGTTAATGATATACGAAAACAAATGATAGATAAGCAATTATAATTTTTTATATACATATTGCAATGATTAAATAGCGTGCCTCCTGTTTGCTACCAGATAGCGTTAGTGTTCTCCGCCTAAGACTTGAATTTTGCTTTCAAAAGAATTTTATTTCCTCTCAAAGCTGCTGGGTTTGCTACAGGTATCCGCTAATGGATCACAGGCGGCTAGCCAGCAGTGGTCCATAAGCGGCTGGGCGGCAGTGGACCATAAGCGGCTAGCCGGCTGTGGTCCACAGGCGGCTGGCCGGTTGTGGTCCATAGGCGGTTTACCGCTTATGGAAAGCTTCTGGATGTTGTGCCAAAGCCACAAGCGATCCACTTGCACAGAACCGGCAATGGTCCATAAGCTCCACTGCTGGTTCTCCTACAGTTGGCCATAAGGTTTCCATAAGTTTGTGCTACTTGGGGGCCCCCCCATACGCTTGTGGGTGGTTCTGACCAGCACAAGCCTGTCCACCCCTTGTTCCTCTGCGTATCCCCTTACGTTCCTCGTCTTGGAAAGAAGTATACATATTGGTAGCTCACACTTATAGAAATTGTTTTATCTTGGAGGCGCGAATAATCTTAGTTAAAGCGCAATAAAACTACTAATACTAATACTAATACTGAAGAAGAGCCAACACGCATCAGTCTATGGTGAACCATGCAAACAGTGCTCAGTGCATGGACATACCGGTATTCCTAAATGCTTACCGCTTGACCACGTTTTAATATTCATTATGTATTGTTTATTGTTAGGTCATTTACTGCATTTTAAATAAATACAATAGTAATTTACGTATTTATAAGGTTATTGAATTGTTCATATCAATACTAGGAAAACGCCAAAGTTGTTGTTAGACGAGTGAGTGAGCCATGTGTTGAATACCCGGTAACATTCCCTTTCCTCCCACTACCTAATGCAGGATCTAGACATCATGGGTCTTTCCTCCCTAGCTTATCATAGGCTAGAGTGGCGCATTATGGTCTTACAGTTGACGCGCCCTTATAACAACAACACTTAAAACCCTATCATTTATACCTATGTATCAAGACTGTTGGCTAAGCTCGAGAAAACCAGGCTTTGACGCAGAACGCAGAGGTAAAGTCGGGATCGCTTGGAAGCTCTATCGTTTGTCCTAACGTGTTGTGGTTGTCAGACCAAAATGTTAAGTAAGAATGTGAAATAGTTAGTATCAAAACACATTTTCCAAATACTGCTCGCTTTTCTTATAATAACTGACCGTAAATAAGACACCAAAGTGTTAATTTGTAGTAATTTTCCAATTTTGTGTAAAGAGACTGTTGGATTACATGCTACGAACGCCTGCGCGACGGGCAACCCGCCGTACGGCCGAGTCGCCAACTACAAGTCACCGCCTCCTTGCAGTGCTTAGACTCTCGTCTCTGTACGATCTACAGGGCTGAGTATAAACCACGTTTCGTCGGCCCGCTCAGACACCTTAGAAGTGACAAAACTAGTGAACTTATAACAGAGACAATTTAAAATTTCAAAATCGGCTTTGATAGAGACACGCGCTCATCCTTTGTGAACAGCCTCTCCAAAATTTCAGATTTTTTGGATGAAAATTAAAAGTAAAAAAGCGGCACGTTCTGAATGTGAAATTAGCTGGATTTGACCATTGTAAAAAAAAGTTGGCCCGAGCTTGGCAGACAGTCTTAAATGCCAATGTTCCCGGGTAGTCAATACATGACCGCTCACTATTCTAACTACTTACGAGTGTTTCCTAGTATAAGTATAGTTGGCTAAGGCGCCTTTACACCCGGAATGTTGGAGACCCGGGTTCAAACAAAGGTCGGGATAGACTTTTCTAATTTCTGGATTGTTAAACGAGTGAGCGTAGCGAACGGAGTGATCTCCATTCAACTTAAACGGCCCTTATTGTTTTTCTGCGTGCGTGTGTATGTGAGTTGTGTGTGTGTTGTGTGTACGTTGAAAATCAGCCGAATCGCTGAACAGATTGCGCTGAAATTTTAAACAGACATCCGGTACGAGTTTATTGAGAACTGCTAACAAAATCAGCAAGATTCATTGCGATTTAAACCTACAAGAAATAATAAACTGAAAAATAGACTTCCAATGTTTAGAAATTATTTTAACGACAATGTTTTAGATTTTGAAAAGATATTTTTTGTTTGTTATTCGCCTGGCCGTGAAATGCCGTGCCCATGCAAGGTCAGTCGAATGTTGCACGTCAAGGTACCCCCAAGTTCCGCTCGTAGATTGAGTAAACCTTGCAATATTTTCACGTATTTCGTACTGGCTATGTTTACCATAGTAGGCCCTATGCCACAGATGATGGACTACACTGCGTTATATGCATTTCAAAACATGTTTAATTATTTTTGAAATACAATCTAGAAATTACAAAATCTTTCCCGACCAGGGGATTGAACCCACTTCTTTCTCATTTCGGCTACAAGGGCGCCTTGGCCAACTAGACTAGGGAACGCCAAAGTCGTAGTTAGACGAGTGAGCGAGTCATGTGGTGAGTACCCGGGAACATTTGCATTTAAGTTTGATAATTATATTCGTATAAATAATAGTTTTTTAAAGTTTAATTGGTATACGGGGACGGGCGCGTCAACTGTAAGGTCATAATGCGCCTCTCTAGCCTATGATAGGCTAGGTAGGCCTAAGGTAGGGGGAAGAAAAGTAATGTAACCGGGTACTCAACACATGGCTCACTCACTCGTTTAACAACGACTTTGGCGTTTCCCTAGTATTAAAAATTTATAGTACATGTTTTGAATTGCTTAAACAGTACTATGGAAAACATTGCCAGTAGGTACGAAATACGTGTAAAAATTGCAAGGTTTACTCAATCTCCCAGCGGAATGTTGGGGAACCTTCAGCGTGCAAGATTCGGCACACCTTGGTCACTGCCTGACATTCTAAAAATTATTCGATGAGCATGTTTTTGTCAAGAACAAAACCATTGTCGTTAAATTAATCCTATACACATTTCAGCTATATTTTCAATTTATTATGTCTTGTAGGTTTAAATATAACAACGGATTTGGCTCAAAATGTTAACTGCACTTGTACCGATGTCTGTTCAAAATTTAGGTTCAATCTGTTTAGGCTTTTCGGCCGTTCTGGAGCGAAGTCACTCACTCACAGACAAAAACCAGCTCTTGTGCCGTTTAAACTTGCGTTGTACAACTTTGTTCGTTGGGCTCACCGTCTAATACAAATGATGTGCCTTGTTTTGTAGGTGTACGCACTGTAAGTTTGCAAGGTGAGGAGATACTAACCTTCTTCTTAGCCTCAATGCTCTTGTCCATGTAGTTGGAGCGTATTGCGTTCCTACTGAAGGCGTGCTCATTGGAGGCAGCCTCGAGGTTGCCGGCTGGAAGGGGAATCCCGCCCACCACTGTCTCGGCGTGGCCAGGAGCGATCTGCTGTCGGCATCTGGACCCACTGCCGTTAGAAGACGAGCCGGGGCTGCGAGACTGACGAGCAAACAATCAGACTGGCAGTTGTCATTGTTCAGTTCAATTGTCATTGACTCTCAACGGTTACAAAAATGTCAGAAATGACCCTACTTTTTTTTTAAACTGCAAGATGGCGGCGTTTTTTGGATGAGCGAAGCGAAGACTTCAATTTCACCGACCCCCCAAAAAATTTAGCTCGGGTGTTTTTTTGTTTGTTTTTTTTTTGTTTTTTTTTGTTTTTTTTTTTTCGTTTTTCCGTCTGTTTGTTCGCTCTCTACCGGGCAAACGGTATATGCAATCTTGATGAAAATTTGACACGACCTTCGTTTTCTCTGAACTTAGACTTGCTACATTTTTGGTACAATCGAAGAAATATTCTCATGAATATCGTACTTTACGATTTTTTTCGATTTTTAGTGCGATATTTTCGTGCCATTTGGGCCAATTCTGACCAAACGGGTGGGGCTTCAACGTTCATATTTCACATGGACATTAAGGTAATGGTGATGTATTGCTTTCTGAAAGAAAAAGTTGAAAAAGTTAGCCAGAATCGAGAGAAATAAAGCTTTTAATATACGTTTTTTGACTTTTTGTGCGATATTTTCGTTCCATTTGGGCCAATTCTGACCAAACGGGTGGGGCTACAACGTTCATATTATACATGGACATTAAGGTTATGGTTATGTAGTACCTTTTGAAAGAAAAAGTGGAAAAATTTAGCCAGAATCCATAGAAATAAAGCTTTTAATACAAGTTTTTTACGGTATAAAACCAATTGACAAGAAACAAAAGAAACTTGACAACATTCACCTACAATGCGTAGGCAGCAAAACAAAGCACTTGCAAAAGTAAAGATATCCCACGCAAACTAAAACCTTTAAAAAGCTCATCCATCAACGCGGCGGGACTTTAGCGTTTTCCTAGTTTTAAATTTAAGGGTGTTCCCCACGTAGGATTTTTGGGAATTTTTCTGGAGATATACAGGGGGCTCCAATGAACGTATAACAAAAGGAATCAGCTTTCTTATCACATTTTGGCATTTTTTTGAAAACTGTAAGATGGCGGCGATTTTTTTTAATTTAAGGGTGTTCCCCACGTAGGATTTTTGGGGATTTTTCTGGAGATATACAGGGGGCCCCAATGAACGTATTACAAAAAGAATCAGCTTTCTAATAATTATTTCCTTCTCGAACCGAATTTCAGTCGAATTTGCCTACTAAACACTGCTTGCACTCTGCAAGGCTACGGTACGAAAGTTGTTGAAAGGGTTTTGGTTCTAGCATTCTCCAACACACTAAATCATCATCAAGTGCCTTAGGTTTTGGCGGAAAGATGGCCTTAACACTCACGAGGTTATGTACTGACTTGAGCAAATTCTCGATTCAATTGTTTATCAAGAAGATTAAACATGAAATGGAAGACGAAACATTCTCTACATTGAATCTAAAAAGTCTTTATAGTGTATTACCACCTTTTTTACCCGAGCATTTTGAAAACGTCGCCATAACAAATTTAGTGCCCAAGATGATAGAACAAAAACCTCGGGCATCTTGAGCGAGCTGGCAACGCTCAAGGTCACACTTTCGGACCGCTAGGCTAATCATTTTCAACAGCTTTCTGACCGCGCCCCAAGAAGTATGGCAAAGTGTCTATACCTAGTCATCTTGACCATTCTAAGTGCCCTATAGTGTACCTGAATATTTTGCTAAGAAAAAGACGTAAATATAATTAAACTTAGTTGGATATATTTTTAATTTGGTATAACCTAGATATGTGCCATTGTACCTGAATGAGAAAAGTAAAAAAAAGAAGTAATTGGATGAGCGAAGCGAAGACTTCAATTTCAGTGACCCCCAAAAAAATTAGCTCGGGTGTTTTTTTTTTTTTTTTTGTCTGTTTGTTCGCTCTCTACCGGGCAAACGGCATATGCGATCTTGATGAAAATTTGAGGGGACCTTCGAAATCTCTGAACTTAGACTTGCCACGTTTTTGGGTACAATCGAAGAAATATTTCTCATGAATATCGTACTTTTACGATTTTTTTCGATTTGTAATGCGATATTTCCATGATATTTGGCTCGCGACTTTATGGGAAAACTAAACTTTATGGGAACGTTTGAAATCACTAAATTTAGATATGATATGATGTTGGAGTCAATCGAATAAATATTTCAAATGAATATCGTACTTTTACGATTTTGTTTTCGAATATTAGTGCGATATTTTCGTGACATTTGGGCCGAGTTTGACCAAACGGGTGGGGCTAAAACGTTAATATTTCACATGGACATTAAAGTAGCGGTAATGTAGTACCTTGTGAAAGAAAAGGTTGGAAAAGTTTTGAGGTATATAATAACAATTAACAAGAAACAATAGAAACTTGACAACAATCACCTACAATGCGTTCAAAAAGCACTTGCAAAAGTTAAGAGATCCGAAACGAACTAAAAACTTACAAAAAAGCTCATCCATCAACGCGACTAGAAAAAGCGTTCGCGAAGCGGCCAAGTACGATCTCACTCAAACGAATAAGGTTTGCCAAAAATTAGGAACACCAAATTGAGGATATAATCAAACTTTTGTGGAGAAAACCATGCCGAACGTGATATTCATTCTTCTGTTCATTCTTGATAACCATTGACTACTAGGAAAACGCTTAAGTCCCGCCGCGTTGTTGGATGAGCGTAATTGGTGCATTGAGCTGCCATGTGTTATGCGGATTTTCTGTTGTTCTGTGAAAAAATTATTACTAAGTCGAAGATTTTTTTAAAATTAAATTAAATAAAATTAAAAATTTACTTTATTTTTTTATTAATCGTAATTTTTAAAAAAGAAAAAAATCGTAAAATTGCGATTTTCATAAGAAATAATTATTCGATTGCGCTCAAATTTTACACGAATATATTTATTCATAAAATTAAGGTTCTGTGAAAAATCATCACAATAGGATAAATCATGTAGGTGTTATAAGTCAATGAATTGTTTTAAAAAAGAAAAAAAACTGTAAAATTTCGATTTTCATGAGAAATAATTTTTCGATTGCGCTCAAATTTCACAAGAATATCTTAATTCATGAAATTAAGGTTCTGTGAAAAAATCATTAAAATCGGATTAAGCATGTAGGTGTTATAAGTCGAAGATTTTTTTTTAAATCGAAAAAAATCGTAAAATTGCGATTTTCATGAGAATTTTTTTTTCGATTGCGCTCAAAAACGTGGCAGTTCTAAGTTCAGAGATTTCGAAGGCCTCCATAAAATTTCATCACAATTGGAGTATCGGTTTAGCCGGAATCGTGTTAAC
Organism: Sweltsa coloradensis; assembly: GCA_024449915.1. Taxonomy (NCBI): domain Eukaryota; kingdom Metazoa; phylum Arthropoda; class Insecta; order Plecoptera; family Chloroperlidae; genus Sweltsa; species Sweltsa coloradensis. Next base: position 19,858 of record JAMZAV010006884.1, on the reverse strand, counting down.
AAACACACAATAATACAAACAGAAAAAAAAAGAAAAACATTCCGGATTATTTTCTCCAGTGTAGTGAAATGGAATCTTCGCTTCGCTCGCTACGCTCGCTACGCTCATCCAACAAAAATCTTGACTACAATTTAATAAAACTAGGAAAACGCTTAAGTCCCGCCGCGTTGTTGGATGAGCGTAATTGGTGCATTGAGCTGCCATGTGTTATGTGAATTTTCTGTTCTGTGAAAAAATCATTACTAAGTTGATGATTTTTTTAAAAATAATTTAAAATAAATAAAAAATAAACTTTAATTTTTAATTTTTTTAATTAATCGTAATTTAAAAAAAGAAAAAAATCGTAAAATTTCGATTTCCATAAGAAATAATTATTCGATTGTGCTCAAATTTTACACGAATATATGAATTCATAAAATTAAGGTTCTGTGAAAAAATCATTACAATCGGATAAAGAATGTAGGTGTTATTTGTCAAAGAATTGTTTTAAAAAAGAAAAAACCCGTAAAATTGCGATTTTTATGAGAAATAATTATTTGATTGCGCTTAAATTTTCCACGAATATATAAATTCATAAAATAAAGGTTCTGTGAAAAAATCATTACAATCGGACAAAGCGTGTAGGTATTATAAATCGAAGAAATTTTTTAAAAATCGAAAAAAATCGTAAAATTGCGATTTTTATGGGAATTTTTTTTTCGATTGTGCTCAAAAACGTGGCAGTTCTAAGTTCAGAGATTTCGAAGGTCTCAATAAAATTTCATTGCAATCGGAGTATCGGTTTAGCCGGAATCGTGCTAACAAACAGACAAAAATACAAAAAAAAAAAAAAGAAAAAAAAAAAAAAAAACATTCCGGATTTTTTTCTCCAGTGTAGTGAAATGGAATCTTCGCTTCGCTCGCTACGCTCGCTACGCTCATCCAATTATTATAATATATTATTCATATTATTTGATTAGATGTATTTTATACGAACACGGTAAAAACCGGAGCCAACAATTTGTTAGGACATATTGTACTTCATGTGCACATATAAACATATTAATTTGTCTTTGCTTATAATAAGTAATTATAAGAATATCGGTTCGTAGGGTTTAAATTATTTTTATTATTAATTGCTTCACGGTATATATTTCGAATGACACAATGATTAAATGTGAAGATAGGAGGTTCATAAGTGTAGTGTGCAAGTGTAAAACGGTGTATTTAAACTTCCACTCACAAGTTCCACCCACCGAAAGCCTCCTCATTCGCATCTCATCTAAGAGCATTGCCTGCTCTGACGCCATCAAGTTCCTGGGTCTACATATGACTGACACTCTTGATTGGACAGACCACATAGACGCTGTTTGCTCAAAGATAAAGAGTGGATGTTTCCTCCTCAGAAGAATTAAAGCCCTAGTCAGCCACAACGTCCTTATTCTCATATACCATGCTCACATCCACTCACACATATCATACGGACTTATTTTCTGGGGAAACTCGCCACAAGCTATAAGAGTTTTTAGATTACAAAAACGGGCCATTCGAATTATAGTAGGAGCCTCTTGGCGTACCTCGTGCAGAAATATCTTCCCCACCCAAAAAATCTTGACCTTAGCAAGTACTTTGATACAACTTGCAGCAGTCTTTGTCAAATCAAACCCTCACCTCTTCAAATTAAACTCAACGATTCATGACCATGATACACGATCGCAATCAAAAATTCATGTCCCAACTCATAATACAACGCGTTTCTCCAAAGGACCTCATTACCAATGTCTAACAATCTTCAATCATATACCCCCAGAAATTAAAAATATACAATCCCTAGACTCTTTTAAATATACATTGAAATCATTTCTTATAAAGCGTTGCTTCTACACCATCAATGAATACCTTCATCCAGCTGACGTTTAACTTAATCTTGTGCCCGAAAATATAAATACCCCACCCATAGCTTTACACTCAACTTTCCTTCACACTCCTGAAACTACTATGTATTTTCATGAATATAATTTAATATAAATAAACAATTCAATAAAAAAAAATAAGTATTATGTATAGAAATAGAAGGAAAGATATTATGAAATTATGAAATGTATATTTTAATGTATATTTTTTATAAAATTGTTAACAATTATGTATTACTCTCCATAGGCTAGGCTATTCACTTTCTCTAAAAAGAGTTATACTTATGCAATGTATGAGTCAAGGTGAATAAAGTTATTGTTATTGTTATTGTTATTGTAAATAATAGTTAAATAGTGAGATTATTAATTTAAAAAAAAATGGTCACACTGTAAGTAAATCTCCTAATAATGTTTTCTACGCCGTGGATTGAACCTTAATATTGTCTTCATTTTATTCGTCTTCGCCTTGATTGCGATGTTGTAGTACTATTTGTTGCCACGGCAGAAACAGATGCTCGACGAAGAATATTGTGTTATGTTGGGGTTAATTATATTTTGATGTGATTTCACAGTTTTCTTCTCAGTTTCTCTTTATTGCATTTTGTGGTAAAGATTTGTTACTGAAAGACAACACCTGAAGACGGGCATGCATTGCACCCTGAGCTGGTTTCCAACGAAAATAATTATTATACTCCTGAAAAACTTGACTCACGTGCATGATGATGATCCCGGCACCGATCACCACGTGGAGGAGTTACAACAAAATGGATAGGATAGAAACCTTCCCCGTGGAAAATACATAGATGTGCCAAGTTTCATGGAGATCGGATGAATGGTGTAGTCTATATAAAAGCCTTGCTAAAATCTGTGTAGACCGCATCTACTTGGCTCTTGTTGTTCAAGTGGAAAGCAATATCACTCATAAATGTAGCAAGGTTTGTGACAGTGGAACGTTGCTTTACAAAGTCGTGCTGCTCGGGGACTATGTATTTCTTAAGATGATTGTAGAGTCGATTATGTATAATTATCTCAAAAACTTTGGAAAATGTAGAGAGTAATGGAATTGGTCCGTACGTAGTCTTTATAAAAGTTAAAACCAAAATCAGCAGCTTGATCATAGTTGTTGTTTCTTTTGTCGAGATTGCTCCCTGAAATCTTTTTTTTCACTAATGTAATTCAGGTAACAATTATATATTTGTGGTATCTGGAATTTACCGCCAAGAGATCTACACTGTCAGTGACTCTTGACCGAATATTATCATCACAGCGATTTTCCGTATTGACGTAGGAGATTTTGATTTATTATTTTTATTATAATTATTTTATTTATTTTATTTATGTCCTAAACTTCACCACAGAGAAGACAGTGTACATTCCAGTTAAATGTGCTCTTTCCGCACGTGCTGAGCGATTTAGTGGGGCTGGAATACGTCAACAAGTGTCAGCTTTTCTCTTGGTTGCAATTCCAAGCCGTGGAATTTATACGGGATGTCGCATTATTTATTTTTTATGCTTCAAGATTTTGTGAGCGGCTTCATTTCTTTCCCGGCAAGCCGATAAAATAATTTCTAGTCTTTGGCGGCTAAACCGCAGTCAATTCATTAGGCAATACAGGTAAAATTTTCCCCGTTACAAAACAACCAGCTTATTTTACTTGTCGGTTTAGGGGTAGTTTATTGGTTTATGGGACATTATCATTATCATCTAAAATGAAAACATTCACTGGAGAATTCATTTCCTCCTACAAACAAAACATTGTGCCTTGTAATGGATTAATAATATAATATTATTACCAACCCATTGTAAATGAAGACGGGCATGTCTTGAGACATGAATTCACATTGTTTATGTATATTAGGGTAACAAATGTATAATACATAAAGTAATAGAAAATCACAGTTAAACTTATTTTTGTGTGCAGTCAGTGGTGAGAAGTTTAAATAGCATCTACTCTAGAGTCGACACCCACTATAATACACTAAAATATTCACAATACGGTACACTAAAACAAGTGACGATGATGAATTAATCCACTAAGACATTTCGAGATGATGAGATATATGACAATTTAGGACGATTTAAAAAAAATACCTTATGCGGGATTCGAACCCACGTCCTCATAGAGCCATATGCTTCGGACCAGCGCCCTAATCGTATAGGTTGTTAATTATTGGTGGCTCCATTATTACCACAGTGAAAGATAGCTACAAAACTCTAGAATAGTGTTATCATTCATTCATGATGAAAACGAAAACAATGAACAAAGAGGTGATCAAACAAGGGTGTCTTCCATGATTTGGTGTGCACGTGCAACATCCGATAATCTATAAGGCTGAAATCAACTTCTAATCTAGGTCTACTTGCTAAGAGTTCTCATTTATTTGTAAACAATCATAATCCTTGTAGCTCTTCATAAAAAATAAATATTTTAGTTGCTATCACCCTCTAAACACTCATTGAGTACATTGCTTGTGTGACAGCGCTTGTTCTTAGGCTTAGCTATGTGAGGTCAAAGCGGTCGAGATTCGCTTGGTTATCGCTGGATAAGAGCCCGTTCTACGCCGTAAGTGCACAGCCTGCAGAGGCGTCGGCTGTGAATACTGGTTCACAAACAATGCAACAATCAATGCGACGAAGTTTACGTAAATGACAAGTGGATGACATAGTTTTTGGATGAGCGAAGCGAAGATTCCATTTCACTACACTGGAGAAAAAAATCCGGAATGTTTTTTTTTTGTGTGTGTGTGTTTGTTAACACGATTCCGGCTAAACCGATACTCCAATTTCGATGAAATTTTCTGGAGGCCTTTTAAATCTTTGAACTTAGAACTGCACGGGTCGAAAAATTGATCGAAAAATTATTTCTCATGAAAATTACGATTTCAACGATTTTTTTCGTTTTTCTTGTTTTTTTTCTGTTTGTATTTTTGTGTGTTTGTTAACACGATTCCGGCTAAACCGATACTAAATTTTGTGATGCAATTTTCGGGAGGCCTTGAAAATCTCTGGCCTGAGAACTGTCACCTTTTTTAGACGGGGAATTCTGTCTGAAAAATTCGAAGTCTATGCTGTTAATGAGTAGAAGCAATTAAAAATTTTTTTAAACTAATTCGACCATGCTGAATTCAAAAACCAATGTTGGCAAAACCAAAAAATGGCTCCTTCACCTCAAAAACTCAAAATTTTGGATATCAAGAAATCATTTTGTTAAATTTTGTTGTACAATCGTAGAGCAATTCATATGCTGTTTTAACTAATTTGACCATGCTGAATTCAAAAAAAAAAATGTGGCAAAACCAAAAATGGCTCCTTCACGTTCAAAACTCAAAATTTTGGAAATTAAGAAATTATGTTTATTTTTTTTTTCTCTATCGTAGAAGCAATTAAATAATATGCTTTTTTAACTAATTCGCCCATGCTGAATTCAAAACACACTGTTAGCCACACCTGCAATGGCTCCTTCCCCTTCAAACAACAGAATTTTGGAAATCGAGAAATCATTTTTAAAATTTTTTTTTACTATCGTAGAAGCAATTAATATGCTGTTTTAACTGATTCGATCATGCTGAATTCAAAAAACAATGTTGGCGAAACCAAAAATGGCTCCTTCACCTTCAAAACTTCAACTTTTGGAAATCGAGAAATCCTCTTTTGTTTGTTTTACTATCTACAATTATTTTTAAAAAAAATGTTTTTATAAAATATCAAGTAAATAATAATGATATCTCTCATCTCATCAAGAATTAAGATCTAAACCATCCACCTGACATACCCTGACAGTCTCACGCTAAGAGTATTAACACCTTGTCTTAGGTGTTGGTTCAAATTTTAACTTTGTTTGAAATATAGAATTATTCGCATTTTTGTGCATTATACCTGCATGAAGTCTGTGTCATTCTGTTTTATTATAGTTGAATGCGTGAAAACTAATTCATGTGAGATACCAAGAAGTGAGTTGTAGACAAACAAACCATTTTAACCCAACACATTACGTGCGCCGATCAATCTGAATCGTCCATTTCTGGAAAGAGTTGCATCAATTAGGTTCACCACAGTATAAGAATTACATTTATTTAGTTATGTGACTACATTTTAAATAATATTGAAGAATAGTATTGTATATTATAGTGTAATATATTAAAAACATCAATAAAACTCTTGGTGCGATTCTGTTAATTTTCACGAACCATTTATAGTGGGTAGTATTGAATTATATTTAAATATTTTCTTTTACATTTAATTAGAATTTACTTTTTGTTATCCTATTTCGATCAGTGTCGGTTGCATGTAATGCATGTAAATGTAATGTAAAAGATCCAAATTCTTGTCATGCCTGCATTGATACTCGAACATCCTCGTTCTAGTTCAAAACACTTGCATGCATCAGTGCATGGCATCCCTGTTTTTTTTACACCCACACCTATTAGTTGAGCAACCAATTTTGTAGCTACAAGAAATAACTTCAGCACATCCAACTGGAATAGCATCCGTGGTCATTAGAATAGGAGTGATATCGCACCCAGTAATGTTCTACACAAATTTGCGTGGGTTATATTTTTGGTGTTCCTATTGGGGGAAAATAAGAATATTATAGCACATACCTGTTGTTAAAAATAACTTATAATGTAATAACAAAATAACCCTCAGCAGTAAAAGTACCTCGGGTTTCTTGATAGTGTTCCATATCATAGTTTGGTAGTGACATCTCTTAATATGCCAATGGAGTGCAGTACTTGTTGGAGTAATACGATATATGCCAATTATATTATGAAACCCTTTAGAGTTTAGATATTGCATTATTTATGCGAGCAAACGCGACTACGTATTTCACATAGTTGACTCTTTTTCTGTGTCTTATAAAGCATTTACAAATATATCTTTTTCTTTGTCTGAAGGTGTCTGTAAATCGCCACTTTTCGACGACTGAGAGATAAGACGGGATCAAGACGTAACTGTCAGAAAACAACTGTGCAATCATAACACAAGCTCAAACCAGCCTAAAAGAAAAAAATTGATTATCTATAATGCTGTAAAGTAATTAACAAATTATTTGTTTTAATTTGAACATCTACTGATTAGGCCTAAATGAAAAGACTACTCATAAATCTCAAATTACATGCATTATCAATTATCATGAACACGCCCTGGAAAATGTTGAAAGAGGCTGACTTAATGGACTTGGTTTAGTGTTATCGATACGACGTTACGTGTAAGAAACTCTGGGGGCCAGGAAAGAACACCAATGTTTCTGTTCGAATGTTGATTGTTACAATGCAAACCCAACAGTGTTGGTTCCGCGCATATGGGTTTAATATCAATGGTTCCGCGCGACTCAAATTGCGAGGTCCCGGTTTCAAATCCCGTCGAGACCGGCAATCCTGACTGAGGTTTTTTCCGAGGTTTTCAGTCGTAAATGCGAATGCAAGGGATAGCCCTCGGACATCCCTTCACAATTGTCATATCCACAATATACCTTGTTAAACACCTGAAGAGGGGCACCCTGGGCAGGCTTCCCACAATTTTTTTTAATTTTGGTAAATAACCTTGAAGCGTAATATGCCACTCTTGTCTACTAGCGGCGTAGCTGAGCATTTGATGTCACCAACACAACACACTACTCCGCGCACTGCTTATATTAGGCCTTACTTTGAAACAATGAGAGTTTGTTCCATGTTTTTAACACAGCACATGAGCGTAGGGCTTACAGTATTTTAAGACTAAGATGTAAGTGATTACATACCTTCAAATCACGTAGACGTAGTGCAGGTATATCACATAACTATAGCTGGTTTTTTAACAAGATCCACTGTCAGCAATGAACCCTTCCATAAAAATAAACACTGCTAATGGCAATGATTATTTACGTTTACGACTGAGTAGAGTGGACCGCGGAGGGAGGCTAGGCGACCAAGGCCGAGAGCCAATCAGCGTCGCGGGTTGATGCTGGCGGCACCCGCAGGGGATTAGCGCGACAGAAATCTAGTTGCGCATTGTCTCAGTAAACAATTAAAAACCGTCGATTGGTATGTTGAAACTGGGCCCAATTTGACAAGCGTGTTCTTCATAGACATAGACAGATTTTGGTAAAATATTACTATCCCAAATCTTTCCAATCAGGAGATATATTGATGTACAAATTTGGGTACAAAAATTACGCAACAAAAATTGAGATAAAAGTGGCACTAAAGCCCTAGAAACTACACGTAGGCCAAAAGTAGGTAACACTAATTAAACCTAGATATCGATTACGATTTGTGAATTTTTTTCAAAATTTTCGCATGTTTATTTTACGAGCAATTGAATATTTTAATAAGTGGTACCAGATTTGGGTTTTTGGTACCCTTTTGGTACTTCTACTCAAAGTAGACTTTGCCAACATTGATAGGTAGATGAAGAAGTATTGCCTTAAGATAAAAAACCATGTTGGCAGCTTCTACCCCAAAAATGTTGTACGATTGACTTCTAGAAGGCTTTTGGATATAATTGCCCTCTCTATTTGAGCGCCATCGAAAAATTATTTCTCATAAAAATCGCAATTTTACGATTTTTTTTCGTTTTAATTTTTTTGTTTTTGTTTGTATTTTTGTGTTTGTTAAAACGATTCCGGCTTAAAACCCATACTCCAATTGCAATGAAATTTTATGGAGGCCTTCGAAATCTCTAAACTTGCCACGTTTTTGGGTACAATCGAAGAAATATTTCTCATGAATATCGTACTTTTACGATTTTAAAAAAAGTTTAGTGCGATATTTTCGTGACATTTGGGGCCCATTCTGACCAGACGGGTGGGGCTACAACGTTCATATTTTACTTGAACATTAAGGTTTGGTGATGTATTGCTTTCTGAAAGAAAAATTTGAAAAAGTTAGCTAGAATCCATGGAATAAAGGTTTTAATAGGAGTTTTTTTAGGTTTTAATAACAATTAACAAATAACAATAGAAACTTGACATCAATCACCTACAATGCATTTAAAAAGCACTTGTAAAGGAAAAGTGGTCCTACGCTAACTAAAAACTGACAACAACGCTCATCCATCAACGCGGCGGGACTTAAGCGTTTTCCTAGTGTAGAGAAAGCTTGTGCCCATCGATTTGTGCCATTCGTTTTTTTGTGGCTTGTGATCGAGTTGAAAATGCGGTGTTGCAATTTTTGGCAATTTTTTCCATAAATTTTTAATGTTTTGCACATTAAAACATTAAATTTTATGACCATACAAAATACCATATCACTAGGCCGCTTCGCGAACGCATTTTTTAGTCGCGTTGATAGATGAGCATTTTTGTAAGTTTTTAGATTGCGTGGGATCTCTTTACTTTTGCAAGTGCGTTTTGAGCACATTGTAGGTGATTGTTGTCAAGTTTCTATTGTTACTTGATAATTGTTACTATACACCTAAAAAAACTCATACTAAACCTTTATTTCTATGGATTCTGGCTATTTTTTCAACCTTTTCTTTCAAAAGGTACTACATCACCATAACCTTAATGTACATGTGAAATTTGAACGTTGTTGCCCCACCCGTTTGGTCAGAATCGGCCCAAATGTCACGAAAATATCGCACTAAAAATAAAAAAATCGTAAAAGTACGATATTCATGAGAAATATTTCTTCGATTGTACCCAAAAACGTGGCAGGTCTAAGTTTAGAGATTTCGAAGGTCCCCTTCAATTTTCATCAAGATCGCATATGCCGTTTGCCCGGTAGAGAGTGAACAGACAAAAATACAAAAAAGCAAACAAACAAAAAAAAACACCCGAGCTAAATTTTTTGGGGGGTCAGTGAAATTGAAGTCTTCGCTTCGCTCATCCAATAAGTTATATACTAGGAAAACGCTAAAGTCCCGCCGCGTTGATGGATGAGCTTTTTAATTTTTTAGTTTGCGTGGGATATCTTACTTTGCAAGTGCTTTGTTTTCGCTGCCTACGCATTGTAGGTGATTGTTGTCAAGTTCTATTGTATATGTCAATGGTATTATTTACGTAAAAAAAAGTCATATAAAAGCTTTATTCTATGGATCTGGCTAACTTTATCAACTTTTTCTTTCAAAAGGTACTACATCACCATAAACCTTAATGTCCATGTATAAATATGAACGTTGTAGACCCACCCGTTTGTCAGAATGGCCAAATGGCACAAAAATCGCACAAAATCAAAAAAAATTATATAAAAGCTTTTATTTCTATGGAATCTGGCAACCTGTCAACTTGTTCTTCAAAAGGTATACAATCACCATAATATTAAGTCCATGTATAATATGAACGTTGTAGCCCACCCGTTTGGTCAGAATGGCAAAGTCACGAAATATCTGACACTAAAAAATCGAAAAAATATGTAAAAGTACGATATTCATGAGAAATATTTCTTCGATTGTACTCCTAAAACAATACACCACCTTAATCAGAGATTTCGAAGGTCCTGTCAAATTTTCATCAAGATCGGACTATGCCGTTTGCCTGGTAGAGAGTTAACAAAACCGACTAAAAAACAAACAAACCAACCCACAAAACAAAAAAAAAACAAAAAAAAAACACCCGAGCTTAAATTTTTAGATTGGGGTCAGTGAAATTGAAGTCTTCGCTTCGCTCATCAACAATAGCAATACAAAATTCAAAAAAATATTAGGTCAATACGTTTGTAACTTTAGATGTTATTAAAGAAACAAGGAAAAAATTCAATTGAGTTTGATTAAATTTTTCAAGGGGTTCGACAAGTTTAAAAAAATCCATTTCTAGGGAGTACCTGGGACTGTCTCGATCATGTTCTGAAATTTTCAGTGGTTATCTCTCCGTGGCTGTAAAGGCTCCATCCTCCTCAGTTATAATACACGTGATTTTCGTACACATTGAAAGGCAATTGGACTAGTTCTATAACACAATCTGCAGTTAATGATTTTAAATATGAAAAGGAAAGGTTTAGTAGTCCAATTTATGTTCGAGTAATTAAATTTCGTTTGTAAAAGACGATCTAGGCCCGGTAGATGTCTGTCATTGGTGCCAAAAATTTGGCTTCTCAAAGTTTATCTGTTGGACCCAAAAACATCAGAATTAGCTATTAGTAGAGGTAATGAGAAATAATGATATAACAAACCCAAATTGCGCCGAATTTCACGTTTTTCGCGATTTTGGTTTAAAATGGTCTAGAACATCTAATTTTTTTTTAAATCAAAATTTAAAAAAGGAGCCTTTTAAGTAGGGATGGCAGAAAGTCCAAGAAGTTTAGAATCGATCATTGTGACCCACAATCTATTCAGAATCGTATTCCCAAGCCAAAAATAAATACTTGTACGCATCATTATTTGGCGGTCTATTCCGTGGAGCCCGAGACGTCACGAAACGATGTATGCCGCTGCGCGCCGTATGTCCCCCCCGGTCCAGACCGGCACCTCCACCAAAACTCCAAAAATCTGGAACGCACCTCCACCATCCTAGCCCACATTGTGAGCGAACTTAATTCGCGTTTTGGCCAGTTATACAATTTCTTTCGTCATTTCGCGATATACACGAGATTCGCGAAATTCGCGTTTCAATGGTGTTTTTTTCCATCTCTAAAATGTGATTTGTTAGTCGTCGACAATATCATATTTAGGCAATTAAAATGGATCATTTAAAAAATAATCGTGAATTTGCTGTGATCCACCATTTTCAAACCTATAGCTATTAGCGAATCCAACTATTAGCCCCCACACACACAAATCAGATGAATAATAAATCCTTATAGAAATATTTGTTTGGATACATCCAAGTAACAAGGTGAAGATAAAAATTAAGTTTGTTTCTGTTACGGAAACATCAATTAATCATATATTGCATTTAGAACAGAGTTCGTACAACCAAATTAATGCTGCTATTGCCATAACTTCCTACTGTGATTATTTTCATCCTAAAACTTTATCGCACCTGCGTTAATTTTTTTATGTGTTTTTGATGGCAATGTACAGAAATTCGAAAAAAGCATGGTCTTCATTTTTTTCTCTGATCTTCTACATTATTTTGTAACTATGTCCTACTCATGCATTTAAAAAATTTATGACATGAGAGTATAATTGCGTCAACTTTGGCAACTATTAGCTGCTTTTGGCGGACCTCTGGTAACCTAATGGCAAACCGTTTGGCGTATTTTTGGCCAATTACTTGAAAAACATTGGCTGTCTTTTAAGGGGTGCCAACAGGCGTTACCAACAGGTAGTATTTGACACAAAACGACCGGTGACTTTACATTTGGTTTCTTCTGGCGACTATACTGGGTGAACTTGTTGTGGAACATGTTTGATAACTTTTACTCTATTAGCTAACTGGTCGTGTTGACTACTTGTTCTTCTTTGTAACCAGTGGAAACCTTCCTATATCTGTTAGGCAGTACCGCGATATCAGATCGGGATTAAACTTGAAATAAGTAAACTAATAGTAAAAGGCAGTTATTAAGAGTCAACTATACATATTTTTAAACTTTTTGGGAACTTTTGCTTGATTCAGTTGTCATGCCGATCGGATTCAATTTTGCGTAATTGTTAAGCTACAGATATGGTTACTCTTCTATGGTCATAGATTACCAAACATCATGCGTATTCGCACAAAATAAATGCTGAATTTACCAATTTTTAAATGACTTTACATAAAATCCTAATCCTAAAAATCAAAGTAATTTATAATGATTATTGTGATGGTTAAAAAAATCAGACTATATAGAATACTTATATACACGACATAACTATGTGCAAAGAGACTGGTAAACAATACGATAAAAATGGCTGCAGGAAAACTCCAGAAAAAATCATTGGTATTTGCAGATAAAAGCAAGTTGCAGGTTTCGCTCTCTTATGGGTTCGCGTCGTAGCATCTAGCTTGTAAAATGGCGAATGTATGCCGTTGGTAGTCAACAGTGCAGATTGTGTTGCCTGGAAGATGAAACACTCTTCTTCAATGACAGGCCCCATGTGGCTATTGTACCACCTCTGGCCGATAATTTGAAGTTCCGAAAGAAACATGTCTGAAAAGTTTGCTGAATGAAAGAAGCTTTAAAATACAAGAAAAAAAAATGTGGAATTTGTTTAGCGAGGGACTAACCTCACTTTTGGAAATATATTTAGATTTGGGACAAAAAAAAAAGAAAAAAAGTGTAATATACCAGACTAGTCAAAATTAAAATTTGAGAATCGGTTTTCTGATATAACTTATTTGAAACACCTTTAGCTATAACTTGACTTGGCTAAAAAGTTTTCTGAAAATAACATGGTGTACGAATTGTTTGTCAAACGGTACAAAACTCGTATAAGTACGTTGACAAAAAAATTCGTACCACAATGTTATTTCAGAAAACTTTTTTTAGCTATAGTCAAGTTATAGCTAAAGGTGTTTAGAAAACTATGTCCAGAAAACCGATGTACTCAAAATTTAATCGAATAGGTCTTGTCTTACACTTTTGTCCAAATCTAAATAAATTTCAAAAGTGAGGTATTGTCCCGCCCCAAAAAAAAATAACCACAATTTTTTTCTGTTATTTAAAGGGCCTTCTTTATTTCAGCAAAACTTATTCAGACATGTTTCTTCGACTTTCAAATTCTCGGCCAGAGAGTGGTCACAATAGCCTTTAGAAGGGAACGTTATATTGTTGCTGAATTCACTCGGTATAGGTGGGTAGGGGGGGGGGGGGGCATAAGCTTAATTATGGCGATGTAAAACAGTTTCGCCAATTTAGGTCGCCATAACTTTGTGCTACTTGGGGAGCTAATGGGCTGCATGCTAATACATGAGTATAGGAAAATGGTACTAGCTTAATTCTGTGTTTATGTTTTGTGGGTCCCGAACGGATGAACTTTTTGAGGAAACAAATTCTCCACCAATGAAGTCATTACTGGGCCCGGGCTTATCGCCTTTACAAACGAGAATGTAATATACGAACTTTAAAGGGGAATATAAAATTTCCATTTACATATTAAAATCATTACACCAAAATTTTTTTACACACATAATCTATGGCACAGTAGTACACTTAAAGGACTGCTTTAAAAAAGGAGCTTGTTTTTAAACCAACCTCCCTCTTTCCCTCCTCTTAACTACAACCCCACCTGACACCCAATACCCCCCCCAAAAAAACTGCCTCCACTCCCCAAAACCTGCCCAAAAAAAACCCCCACCCCCTGCCCCCCCCCCAAAAAAAACTGTTATTTTACACGAATTTCAAATTTTTTGGTCCAAATATTTGCGAAAATTGGCGTTTGGGAAATTTTTAAAATCGGCTTTCACCTGCCTTCTTTTGTTCCACATAGGATAAATAGAGCATCGTTACTATCTAAATTGTCCTTTATAACCATCGTGCCTTGAAACTGTCACGTCGTTTATATATATACACACTCAAACAACGGCAAAAACTGCATTCCAAATCACATTTTCTGGTAATCAGCATATTTGATCGAACCACTTACCACATTACAAAACAAAATAAAGAAGATTTACCGAAAATGCTGTCGAGGACGCTAATAATCATAATGGACAGTATTTTTTTTTATAAAAAATCCTCCAAGGTCATGGTGGCCATAAAGATCGTCCCCATGTTATTTCTTATGGGAGAATTTTTGCCGATGGACCTAGCTTGAAAAATACCAAGTTTGACAAATTGTTTTGTGGTATGTTAGATCCAATATTTTTTTTGTACTCCTAAATCATAACTAGATAGCATGAATGGCTTTTTTTTTGAAGTGTAGCGGGTGAATTACCCCTTAACAAGATTACGTGTATTGAAACTAGTCAATTGCCTCCAATGTGTACGGAAAAAACAGTGTTTTTATTTTACGTATAATATTACTGCAGCAATTAATGTAGCTGTGATGTAGCAGATCCATATCTATACTACATTGTTTCGTACATTGTTTAAGTTGTGAGGGGTATGCTGTGTAGTTAAGGTGGATGTAGATCCGTCTTAAGAATATCCATAGCTGAAAGACAGCTACTCGAAATGATAATGGAATTCCCTGATACCTCCACGGGCTAGAACATTTCAGCATATCAAAATGGTTTTCATAAATCGATTGTCTCCTTAGGAATGCACTTCCAAATGTATTAAAGACAGACAGTAGTTTCAATAGCTTCATCCAAAGATTATTTAAGTAGGTTTGAGTTCTGTTTTAGTCAGTTAAAATATATTAGTTTCGGTTTTTATATAGTGATTTTCTAATACTTATGATGTTGTATTTTAATACTGTATTAACTTGAGACCTTGTTTTATTATTAATTGTATAGAGGTGACAGGTACTCACGTACTATGGGGCAGATGCTCTATCTGTCACTCTCGCATTTATTTTTAATATTACATGTCAATTGTTGTACACAAATAAATGCAAATATTAATAAATAAAAAATAAATAAATAATTAAATAAAAAGTATTGAATTTTTTATGTAACACATAAAATTTAATTTGTCAATGGCGTGCCTTATGTGTGTACCAAATAACGAGATTATATATAATTAAAGTTACGTGGTTCTATGTGATGACGGCCAATATTAAAATAGCCGCCAGTGTGCTTCTCTGGTTGTTTGGGCAGGTCATATGGTATGCCCTAGGAATGGTCCAAAGTCATTTTTTGTAATGGCATGTTCTATGTTAATTACAATCAACACTCTATCATTAAAAAAAAAAAAAAAACCACAATATGTTTTCGCCGCCCATCTGTAAAATGCCCTATGTGTCGTGGGACATATTCGAGATCTGGATTTCAATCATTTTCAGTACATTCCCTAATACAGCTGTGCTGCCAAATGTTTTATTTACGTCTATCATGAAACGCACATTCACGTATCAATTATATGCATGACTAATTGGATGAGCGTTTTTAGCGAGCGAAGCGAGTGAGCGAAGACTTCAATTCACTGACCCCCCAAAAATTTTTAGCTCGGGTGTTCTTTTTTTTCGTTTTTCTGGTTTGTTTGTTCGCTCTCTACGGGGAAAACGGCATATGCGCTCTTGATAAAAATTTAACAGGACCTTCCGAATCTATGAACTTCGACTTTCTACGTTTTTGGGTAAAATCGAAGAAATATTTCCTCATGAATATCGTACTTTTACGATTTTTTTTTTCGATTTTTAGTGCTAAATTTTCGTAACATTTGGGTCCGATTCTGACAAAACGGGTGTTTGAGGCTTCAAGTTCATTATTTCACAATGCACATTAAGGTAATGGTGATGTATTAACGTTTGAAAGAAAAGTTTAAAAGTGAGCCGAATCTATAGAAATAAAGTTTTTAATTTGAGTTTTTTGAGTGTTAAATATTAAACCTTGCTTGTTATAGATTCTTGGCAACTTTTTCAAATTTTTCTTTCCAAAATCAATACATCCACCCTACCTTAATGTCCATGTGAAATATGAACGTTGTAGCCCCACCCGTTTGGTTAGAATCCACCCAAATAGCACGAAAAATATAGATTTTAGATCTTTCGCACAGCCTGGTATGAAAAAACTTCACAGGAGATTTTCACCACCTTACTCACAGGGCCTTGTTACAAAACAATCAAAGATCCAACAGACCTTATGATTGCTTTGTATGGGCCGTGTTAATGTTTGTATTTATTTAAATTAATATAAACATTTTATAAATTAAACGCTCATCATCAACGCGACTAAAAAAAGCGTTTGCGAAGCTTCCTTTTTGTATGTAAAAACGCTTTTTAGTCGCGTTGATGGATGAGCTTTTTGTTAGTTTTTAGTTTAGTTTGGGATCACTTTATTATCAAAGTGCTGTTGAACCGCATTGTAGGTGATTGCTTGTCAAGGTCTATTGTTAAACGATAATTGTTTATTATATACTCAAAAAATTATAATAAAACCTTTATTTATATGGATTCAGGATATTTTCAACGTCTTTCAAAAAGCAATTACATCACATTATTACCTTAATTTTCATGCTAAAATATGAACGTCTGTAAGCCCAACCCGTTGCGTCAGAATCGGCCCAAATGTCACAAAAATATCGCACTAAAATCCAAAAGAAAATCGTACAAAAGTACGATATTTATGAGAAAATATTTCTTCGATGGAACCCAAAAACGTGGCTGGTCTAAAGTCAGAGCTTTCGGAAGGTCCCCTCCAATTTTCATCAATGATCGCATAATGCCGTTTGCCCGGTAGAGAGCAAACAAACAGGCAAAAAATACAACAAAACAAAAAAAAACACACAAAAAACAAAAACACCGGAGACAAAATTGTTTGGGTCGGTGAAATGAAGTCTTCGCTTCGCTCATCTAATAATCCTACGGATGTTCCCAGGATGACCAATCTGGTATTATTCGTTGATTGTAATTTCATGGAGAATCCAAAAAATATATTACTTCAGATTTATTACAGTGTAATAAAAAGTATAGAAAATGTATGAAAAACCAAGTGCGTGTACTATATGCATATGCCCAATAAGAAGATGGCTGTCGTCAAAGCTTGGACGAACATTGTTCGAACGACAGATGTATACCCAAGATTTTTTTTCTATTCTAACAGGATCAGAGATAAAAATCCATCCAGGCTCGAATTCCTACTGGTCTTATGACATGTGCAAATCACAGGATATTTAATGCAGAATCATTGCACGCACATGTTCAGTTTTCATAATTATTTGAGGTTTAAAACCCATAAAGTACAAATTCTGTTATAGCATCTTGCTGCCAATATGCGACCACATTCGTGATTTTTTTCAACCAACGGACGCTATTGTGCCACTTGAGGATGTCCGTAAATTAAGGCGTAATTAGGCAAAAGGGTGCGTTCACTAGGTCTATTCTCGACCTCAAACTGACTATTTCAATTGTGGTAGTTTTAGTGGATGGAGCGAAGCAGAAGACTTCAATTTCACTGACCCCCGAAAAAAAAATTAGTTCGGGTGTTTTTTTTTGTTGTTTGTTGTTTGTTTGTTGTATTTTTGATCTGTTGTCGCTCTACTACCGGGCCAAACGGCATATGCGATCTTGAGAAAATTGGAGGGGACCTTCGAAAATCTCTGAACTAGACCTGCTACGCTTTTGGGAACAATCGAAGAAATATTTTCGTGAATATCCGTACTTTTACGATTTCTTCGATTTTTTAGTGCGAGCTTTTCAGACATTTGCGGCCGATTCTGACCAAACGGGTGGCACAACGTTCCATATTTTACAGGATATTAAGGTTATGGTGATGTAGTACCTTGCGAAAAGAAATAAGTGAAGAAAAGGAAATAGCCATAATCTATAGAATAAAGGATTTAATATGATTTTTTGAGGTACATCTACACCACCATTAACAAGTAACATTAGATAGAAACTTGAAACAATCACCTACAAATGCGTTCAAAAAAAAAAGCAGGGTCCAATTAGATACCTACAGCTGCTTTACAGCAGCTACATAAGTATCTTGTGGACCCTGGTTGCGTAAGTAAAGAGATCCCACGCAAAACTAAAAACTTACATAAAAAAAGCTACATTAATCAACGGATTAAAAAAAGCGTGTGCGAAGGTCCTAGGTTTAAGTTTCATATTTGTATTGTTGCCCCCGATTTTTTTAAAAATTTAATACAATATAAATAAGAGTCTGTAATTATTTTTCTAACATGTATTTTGGTATTTAGTAGTCCATTTGTGCGGGCGTTAGAAAATGAAGCGTCGGCCATCTTTGTATTCTATAGCACGTATTGTTAGCAGTGAAATGTTTTCATCAAATATGCAACAACACATGCTCCATGATGTGTAGAACCGCATTGTATGGGTTAGCCCTTGCCCCCAAGTTTGAGCTGTTTTCCATAGTATTGCATGCATTTCAAAACATGTTTATAATTTTTAAATACAATCCAGAAATTAAAAAATATTTCCCGACCGGGGGTTTGAACTTGGATCTTCCACATTTCGGGTATAGGGCGCCTTAGCCACTAGGAAAACGCCAAAGTCGGGTCAGTCAGTCAGTCAGTCAGTCAGTACCCGGGAACATTTTGCATTTAAGTTTAATAATAATTATATAAGTTATAAATAATAGAGTTTTGAGTAAAGTTGGTATATTGGAGCGTCAACTGTAAGGCCATAATGCGCCACTCTAGCCTTAGGCTAGACTCTAGAGAGGCCTTAGGTAGGGGAATAAAGGGAATGTTACCGGGTACTCAACACATGGCTCACTCACTCGTCTAACAACGACTTTGGCGTTTTCCTAGTAATAAAGTGATTTCAGTTTCAATAGGAATTGTGATTTGAGGTATATGCAATGCAAATAGGTAGGGCCTCCATTTATTTGATGTTTTTAATACCAGACAGTGCACTTTAGTACTCATCAGTAAAGAATGGTATCCAGAAGTGCAAATCATAAATATAAGGAAACTTTTAATAACATAATATAAAACTTAATACAATTCAGAAGTACAAAATCCATCCCTATCGGGGTTCGAACCCGAGTCCCCACATTCCAGGCAGGAACCTTAGCTCTATACCACCGAAACGGTAACTATTTAACTTCTGATTATTGTAGTTGCATTATAGATCTGAATGGATGGAACAGTACTGCAACGAATATCTGTTGCCTTTGAACTAACCAAACAAACATTATTTAATGTCATTACCTCACGCAGGGATGAGCGAGGGTTTATTTCTCGACTTGGTTAGTCGGGAAACACTTTCCGTAGGTGGGAAATTTTTAATATTTAATACAATTAAGAAGTTAAAAAATACCTCCCGATCGGGGTTCGAACCGAGGTCTCCCACATTCCAAGCAGGCGCCTTAGCCAACTTCTTTTTAGCTTCTGAATTGTATTCAATATTAACAATTCCACCTTCGGGAGTGTTTCCCGACTAACCAAGTCGAGAAATAATATTATACATATGACATGAAAATAAAGTCATGTTGCTAAATTCAAATTGTGAAAATCAAATCAAATATGATGTTTAACTAGGCTAACATTTACATAAAAGTTAATAACTCAGTTAAAATAAGTAGTTGGAACAATAGTAGGACCATTGGGGAAAGGGTC
>JAMZAV010006883.1:0-33911 GCA_024449915.1 Sweltsa coloradensis | reverse complement strand
AAACTCCACGCTCTCACTTTTTAAACGAGGAGCGGAGCGACCGAGTGTCTCCATTCAACTCAAACGGCTCTCATTCTGTGATTCTGTCTGTCTGTCTGTACGTCGAAAATCAGCCGAACCGCTGAACAGATTGAGCTGAAATTTTAAACAGACATCCGGTACGAGTATTCTGAGAACTGTTAACAAAATTAGCTTGATCCATTGCGATAGAAGCCTACAATAAATAAAAATGTGATTTTTAATAAGATCAATGGCATTTGTTTCGTAGCAGTTAGCGGGACGAAGTTGACGTGGCCTGTATGGCCTCGTGGAAATTATATAGCCTACCGCACGGATGGATGGGTTTCGATACCCGTCATTTCTAACTTTTTTATATTTTTACACCCACATATTATTTTGGAGGGGTGTTAAATGGGAAATAAAAATTAGGTGATTTTGTTTTATCTTGGAAATTTGTTAATGTTTCACGCTAATACGTTTTGAATACGATTCGCATTTTGAATGTTCAATTTAAGTAATTGTTGTGGCAAGCAGAGTGAGTTCCTGTAAGGTGACCAGACAGTCCGGTTTTAGAAGTCAAAACACTTGGCTAACTCACTCGTTTAACAACGACTTTGGCGTTTCCCTAGTAAACGAAAGAGCGGAGCGACTGAGTGTCTCCATTCAACTCGAACGTTCTCATTCTGTGATTCTGTCTGTCTGTCTTGTACGTCGAAAATCAGCCGAACCGCTGATCAGATTGGGCTGAAATTTTTAACAACATCCAGTATGAGTTTACTGAGAACTGCTAACAAAATCAGCTAGATCCATTACGATTTAATCCTACAATAATAAAAATGTGATTTTTAAAATATCGACAGCATTTGTTTAGTAGCGGCTAGCGGGACGATATCTACGTGGCTTGCATGGCCTATTGGTAAGCATTTAGTCTACCGCACGGAGGGTTGGGGTTCGATACCCGTTAGCTAGAACTTCTTTTATTTTTTTACACCCACATTTTATTTTGGGGGGGTGTTAAATGGGAAATAAACTAGGTGATTTTGTTTTATTTTGGGAAAATTTTTTAAATGTTTCACGCTAATACGTTTTGAATACGATTCGCAATTCAAATGTTCAATTTATAAACTAGGGAAACGCCTAAGTCTTTTGTTAAACGAGTGAGTTGAACCATGTGTTGAGTACCCGGTATCATTCCTCATACTGGGCTAGATCCTTAGGTATAGGGGAGGAAAGGGGATGTTCCCGGGTTACTCAACACTTGGCTCACTCACTAAATCGTTTAACAACGATTTTGGCGTTTCCCTAGTATTAACGAGGGAGCGGAGCGACCGAGTGTCTCCTTTCAACTCAAACGGCTCTCATTGTGATTCTGTCTGTCTGTCTGTACGTCGAAAATCAGCCGAACCGTGAACAGATTAAGCGAAATTTTAAACAGACATCCGGTACGAGTATACTGAGAACTGTTAAAAAATCAGCTGATCCATTGCGATTTAAGCCTACAATAAATAAAATGTGATTTTTTAAATTATTGAACGAGTGAGCGTAGCAAAACGTATGATTTCCATTCGACTTAAACGGCCCTAATTTTTTTTTCTGCGTGCGTGCGTGTGTGTGTGTGTGTGTGTGTGTGTACGTTGAAAAATCAGCCGAATCGTCCTGAAACAGATTGCGCTGAAATTTTAAACAGACATCCGGTACGATTTTATTAAGAACTGCAAAACAAATTCACCAAGATTCATTGCGATTTAAACCTACAAGAAATGATTAAACGGGAAAAATAGACTTCCAATGTTTAGAAATTATTTTAACGACATGTTTAGATTTTGAAAATATATTTTTTGTTTGTTTTTCGCCTGGCCGTGTAATGCCGTGCCCATGCAAGGTCAGTCGAATGTGGACGTCAAGGTACCCCAAATTCCCCCTTATATGCAAATGCATATTTTCACGTATTTCGTACTGGCTATGTTTACATAGTAGGCCTATTGCCACAGATGATGGACTACACTGCGTTATATGCATTTCAAAACATGTTTAATTATTTTTTAAATACAATCTAGAAATTACAAATCTTTCCCGACCAGGGGATTGAACCACGTCTCCCACATTTCGGCTACAAGGGCGCTTTAGCCAACTAGACTAGGGAAACGCCAAAGTCGTAGTAAGACGAGTGAGCGAGTCATGTGGGGGAGTACCCGCCGACCCGGGGAAAATTTGCATTTAAGTTTGATAATTATATTCGTATAAATAATAGGGTATTGGTGGAAATCACTGTGGGCCCGGGGGTTGCTGTTGTTGGCAGTCTTCAACTGAATATTCCGTGTGACTGCCGGGTCTTGCTTTAAAGGTGATTTTTGTTCCGGGAGTTGTGTAAAAGTTTAGGCCATAGTTTAGGCCAAAATGCTCCACTGTAGCTATGATAGGCTATAGGGAGGTCTAAGGTAAGGGGAAGAAAAGAAATGTTCCGGGTATACTCAACACCCTGGCTCACTCACTCGTCCAACAACGACTTTGGGGTTTCCCTAGTTTTATTGAAAAGAGTGAGCGTAGCGAACGTAGTGATTTTTCCCTTCGACTTAAACGGCCCTTATAGTTTTTCTGCGTTTCGTGCGTGTGTGTGTGTGTGTGTGTACGTTAAAAATCAGCCGAATCGCTGAACAGATTGCGCTGAAATTTTAAACGGACATCCGGTACGAGTTTTTTGAGAACTGCTAACAAAATCAGCAAGATTCATTGCGATTTAAACATACAAGAAATAATAAACTGAAAAATAGACTTCCAAAGTTATGAAATTATTTAACGACAATTTTTTTAGATTTGAAAAAGATATTTTTGTTTTTTATTTACCTGGGAGTGAAATGCCGTGTCCATTCAAGGTCTGTCGAATGTTTTAAGTCAAAGTACCCCCAAATTCCGCTCGTAGATTGAGTAAACCTTGCAATGTTTTTCACGTATTTCGTACTGGCTATGTTTAAACCCTAGTAGGCCCCAATTTCCACAGATGATGGACTTCACTTGCGTTAATGCATTTCAAAACATGTTTAATAATTTTTTAAATACAATCTCGAAATTACAAAATCTTTCCCGACCAGGGGATTGAACCCACGTCTCCCATATTTCGGCTATAAGGGCGCTTTAGCCAACTAGACCAGGGAAACGCCAAAGTCGTAGTTAGACGAGTGAGAGAGTCATGTGGTGAGTACCCGGGAACATATGCATTTAAGTTTGATAATTATATTCGTATAAATAATAGTTTTTTAAAGTTTAGTTGGCATACGGGGACGGGCGCGTCAACTGTAAGGTCATAATGCGCCTCTCTAGCCTATGATAAAGGGTAGGTAGGCCTAAGGTATGGGGAGAAAAGTAATGTAATCGGGTACAATGTTTTAGATTTTGAAAATATATTTTTTGTTTATTATTCGCCTGGCCGTGAAATGCCGTGCCCATGCAAGGTCTGTCGAATGTTTGCACGTCAAGGTACCCACAAAATTCGCTCGTAGATTGAGTAAACCTTGCAATATTTTCACGTATTTCGTACTGGCTATGTTTTACCAATTAGTAGGCCCTATTGCCACAGATATGGACAACACTGCGTTATATTAATGCATTTCAAATCATGTTCAATATTTTTGAAATACAATCTAGAAATTACAAAATCTTTCCCGACCAGGGAATTGAACTCACTTCTTTCACAATTTTCGCTACAAGGGCGCCCTTAGCCAACCCTAGACTAAAAGGGAACGCCAAAGTCGTAGTGAGACGAGTGAGCGAGGGCATGTGGTGAGTACCCGGGAACATTTGCATTTAAGTTTGATTAATTATATTTGTATAAAAATATTTTTTAAAGTTTAGTTGGTATAACGGGGACGGGCGCGTCAAATGTAAGGTCTAATGCGCCTCTCTAGCCTATGATGGCTAGGTAGCCAAGGTAAAGGGGGAAAGAAAAGTAATGTAATCGGGTACTTAAAAACATGGCTCACTCACTCGTTTAACAACGACTTTGGCGTTTCCCTAGTCATTTGCATTTGTTTAGAGCAGCTAGCGGAAAGTAATTTGCGTGGCTTAAAATGGCACAGTGGTAAGCATCAAGCCTACCGCACGGAGGGTTGAGGTTCGATTCCCGTTAGTTCGAACTTTTTTTATATTTTTACATCCACATATTATTTTTGAGGGGTGTTAAATGGGAAATAAAAATTAGGTGATTTTGTTTCATCTTGGAAATTTGTTAATGTTTTACGCTAATACGTTTTGAACACGATTCGCATTTTAAATGTTCAATTTAAATAACTAGGGAAACGCCAAATTCGTTGTTAAACGAGTGGGTGAGCCATGTGTTGAGTACTCGGTATCAATCCCCATGCTGGCCTCGATCCAGCCTTAGGTATAGGGGAGGAAAGGGGATGTTCCGGGTACTCAACACTTGGCTCACTCACTCGTTTGACATCGACTTTGGCGTTCCCTAGTTTTAAAGAAAAAGTGTTGTTTGTTGTGGGGCAAATGTGTTTTATTAAACGAGGAGCGGAGCGACCGAGTGTCTCCATTCACTCGAACGGTGTGTCATCAGGCTATTTGAATGTGCCGCCTCACGGCTTTGAATAATGAGCCACCTCACGGCTACCTAGAAGAACACTATATGTCACAAAGGCGGTGTATAAGCAGACGAATAATGGCCGTCCAAAGTGATTCAGTTTTCTAAAACATACTCACCTTTATCCTCGATCATCCGAACAATCCTAATACCAAAGTGGTAAAACATGGTGACAACGGTCGGATAAGGAAAAAAGGGGAAAATATTAAAATATATTTCAAAGTATTCTGTTACACATATAAGTAAATATGGCAGAAACAAACCAGACGCCCGGTGTGCAGAACGAAAGCACATGGCGGGTCCAAGTGGACCCACCTCAAATCTTTTCTTTTCAACCCCACGAATGGCCTTCGTGGAGAAAAGATTTGAGCGATTTAGGACGTGTTCTGGACTAGAATCTGTGACTTAAAAGAGGCAAGTAAACACTCTTATATACACAATGGGTGATCGAGCAGAGGAGATCCTAACCTCTTTCAATCTTGCTCGGGAGGAGGAAGATGACTATGATGTTGTAGTACAAAAGTTCGAGAATTATTTCATTCCTATGAGAAATAAGATATATGAAAGGGCATGTTTTCTACGGCGAAAAACAAAACCAGGTGAGTCAATCGACACCTATACAACATCACTTCACACTCTATCTAAGACATGTGAATGGGGCAATCTAGCAGACGAAATGAAGTTGATGGCTCTCATAGTAGGCATGAGCGACCAGAGACTAAGCGACAAACTGCAATTAGACCCCAAGCTCACTTTTGATAAGGCCCTCACCCAAGTTCGGTTATCAGAGGAAATAGCTAGGCAAAGGTTAGTACTACATTCTGATCCTAGTAGGCCTAGTGCTAGTAAACCCAACCTTACCCTGGATGAATGCAATAGTAGGCCTAAGCATTCCACCTTTAAGAAGAAAGAACTTCAAAGTATAAAAACGATAACAAAGGTAAGAAGTCCACAGGGGGTATCAAAATGTAAATAACAAGGTTACAAACTGTAGATGGTGTGGCTACAGCCAAAACCATGCCGATAACCGAGGCTCATGCCCAGCAAAGGATGCCAAATGCAACAACTGCGGCATACAGGGCCACTTCGCTAAGGTTTGTCGTCGTAAAAAAGTCGCAGAGGTCCTAGACAACAACCAGGCTGACTGTGTCTTTATCGGAAGCATAAAATCATCGGGACCCAAAACCATGGATGGTTACAATCAACGTCCCCGGTAAGGAAGTAGACTTTAAGGTTGACACTGGAGCAGACGTGACGGTTTTACCAGCTACTGAACAGGTAATCGAGAATATCGCACTTACAAAACCAACCAAAATACTCTGTGGGCCAGATAAAAGACCACTGGATGTTATTGGGGTTGGCAAAGTGAATCTCAAGTTCAGAGGAACAGTATCCACTGAAACCGTGTATGTAGTGCAAGGCCTAGATACTCCACTTCTAGGTAGACCAGCTATTACTAGCCTAAAATCCTAGGACTAGACCAATCTATCGATCCAATCGTAAACTACGTCCAAGAAACAAATTGGAAACAAGAATTCAAAAATCTCTTCACTGGTTTGGGAACCATCCCAGGAGACTACAAAATCAATGTAGATCCTGGAGCGACTCCAAAAGCCATTTTCACTCCTAGGTCAGTAGCCTTGCCATTGTTAGGTACTGTAAAAAAGGAACTAGATAACATGGTTAAAAATAGAGTCATAGCCGAAGTAGAAGAGGCAACCGATTGGTGTGCACCAATGGTGGTAGTGCCAAAGCCAGCAGGTGGTGTCCGAATATGCGTAGATCTTACTCACCTTAATCGTAGTGTGAAACGGGAAATACATCCAATCCCTAAGTAGAGCATACACTAGGAAACTTGCTGGAGCTAAGGTATTCTCAAAACTAACGCAAATGCGGGTTTCTGGCAGGTTCCGTTGGACCCAGAATCTCAGCATCTCACGACATTCCTCTCGCCATTCGGGAGATTTAATTCCTAAAACTTCCATTCGGTATCTCGTCGGCCCCAGAACACTTTCAGAGAAAGATGAACATTATACTCCAAGGTCAGAAGGAGTAGAGATCCACATGGATGACATAATCGTGTGGGAGACAGCCAAGAAGAACATGATCGCCGTCTTCGAGCTGTACTAGAGAGATTAGAAAAGATCGGAATGACACTCAACGAGAAGAAAAACGGTGTTTTCGTTGACAAAATCACCTTCCTAGGTCACAAGGTCAGTGCCGAGGGTATTGCGCCGGACGAGAAGAAAATATCTGCGATTGTGAACATGGAAGCACCATCGAACGTCACAGAAGTCCAGCGTTTTCTGGGAATGGTTAACTTTCTCGGGAAATACATTCCTCGGAAAGCAGAGATCCTCGAGCCTATAAACAGTCTACTCTCAACAAAAACTCATTGGATATGGGCCCACATCAAGAGGAAGCCTTCAAGAAGATCAAGACTTTGTTAACCAGTGCACCAATACTAGCATTGTACGACCCAACAAAAACAACTATTGTTTCGGCGGATGCGTCGTCAACGGGTTGGGCGGGGTCTTATTACAAGAACAAGATGATGGGAAGAAGAGACCAATAGCATATGTGTCAAGATCCTTATCGGCTGCCGAGAAAAATTATGCGAATATCGAACGGGAGGCATTGGCATTGACGTGGTCTTGCGAAAGACTCAAGGACTTCATAACCGGGGTGTCATTCTCTATTGAGACTGACCACAAACCCCTAGTCCCTTTGTTTACTTCCAAGAACTTTGATGAGATGTCCCCGAGACTACAAAGATTCCGAATGCGGATGATGAGATACAGCTACAAAATCTTCTATTCTCCCGGAAAAGATCTAGTCGTCGCAGATACGCTCTCAGAAAGCCACTTCCATGCGAAGAAAAAAATGAATTAGAAGAGGAAATGTCCGCGTACATACATTTGGTGAACAGCAACATCCCAGTCACAGACACATATTTGGCAAAGATAATAGAAGAACAAAATCAAGATCCAATATGCACAGCACTCGTAGAATATACTACTAAAGGGTGGCCCTCAAAGAATAAAGTAGTACCCAAACTACAGGCTTACTGGTCCGTTAAGGATGAGCTTTCAATTAACGATAGTTTGTTAATGAGAGGCACTCGTCTTATAATCCGGAATCCCTCCAAAAACAAGTATTGGAGAAAATCCACGAAGGCCACCAAAGGAATAACAAAGTGTCGTGCAAGGGCTCGTGAAGCAGTGTGGTGGCCAGGAAAAATCCACTCAAATTGAATTTGCAGTCAGATCATGCCCACAGTGCATTCAACATTCCAGTAACAGTCATGAGCCAATGATTGCTTCAGAGTTTCCTTCAATGGCCTGGCAGATTGTTGCCATGGACCTATTCAAGTTAGAACACAGTGGTACCTCGTCGTACCCGACTATTACTCCCGGTCCTTCGAGATCGCTGCGCTCTCAAGTCTCAAATCATGGGCAATAATCAACCCTTGCAAGTCAATATTTTCACGCCACGGTATACCAGAAACGGTCCGAAGTGACAAGGACCCCAGTTTGTGCACTTAGACTTCTCTGAGTTTAAACAGTTCTCCGAATCTTACGGGTTCAAGTTGATAACCAGTAGTCCGAAGTACAGCCAAAGCAAAGGATTTGCTGAAACAGCGGTGAAAATAGCGAAACTACGATTGAAAAATCGGAAAGATCCATTCCTAGCTCTTTTGGCCTATAGAACAACACCTTTAGCTAACGGGTTAAGCCCAGCCGAGCTTCTCATGAATAGAAAACTACGTTCTACACTACCTTTGTCTCCACAACAACTGGACAAAATACCGGACAAGTCGAATCTTCGGAGGAAGGAAGAGATAATAAAAGCAAAACAAAAGTCAAATTATGATCGAAGACACCGATGCCATACTCTATCGCCCCTTAAAACCAGGTGATGCTGTATGGATAATTGACATGCGGACACACGGAAGAGTTCTTCACTGTGCTACCGAACCAAGGTCATATGTAGTCCAGACCAATCGTGGAGCAGTCAGGAGAAACCGATGGCACCTAATACCAGAGCCATACTTCCACAGCGACGGAGAAGAAGGAGAGGAAAGCTTCGAGCCGAGTAATACCCAGACGGAGGGACTCGCAAGAAGAGATAGCACCCCCGGAGCCAGTTGCAGTAGCCAGCCCCTCCTACAGAAGCTCTCAAACAACTGTCTGTGGTCCTCAGCCATACCATGGTGGTCCGTATCAAACGAAGAGCGGAGGAGAATCCGTCCTCCTATGAAGTTAGATTTATAAGAGCATAATCCTCCAGTAGATAGTTTCATTGTCATATGTAATAAAATTCTCTTCCAGAATAAAAGCATAATTAAAGTTCATACTTAAGAGGAGGATGTGTCATCAGGCTATTTGAATGTGCCGCCTCACGGCTTCCTAGGGAATAATGAGCCACCTCACGGCTACCTAGAAGAACACTATATGTCACAAAGGCGGTGTATAAGCAGACGAATAAATGGCCGTCCAAAAGTGATTCAGTTTTCTAAAACATACTCACCTTTATCCTCGATCATCCGAACAATCCTAATACCAAAGTGGTAAAACAAACGGTTCTCATTCTGTGATTCTGTCTGTCTATCTGTCTGTCTGTCTGTCTGTACGTCGAAAATCAGCCGAACCGCTGAACAGATTGGGCTGAAATTTTAAACAGACATCCGGTACGTAATTATTGAGAACTGCTAACAAAGTCAACTAGATCCATTGCGATTTAATCCTTCAATAAATAAAAAATGTGATTTTTAAAAATATCGATAGCATTTGTTTAGTAGCAATTATCGGGACCACATCTACGTGGCTTGCATGGTCTATTGGTAAGCATTTAGCCTACCACACGGAGGGTTGAGGTTCGATACCCGTTAGCTCAAACTTTTTTATATTTTTTACACCCACATATTATTTGTGAGGGGTGTTAAATGGGAAATAAAACTTAAGTGATTTTGTTTTATCTTGGAAATTTGTTAATGTTTCACGCTAATACGTTTTGAACACGATTCGCATTTCAAATGTTCAATTTAAATATCTAGGGAAACGCCAAAGTCGTTGTTAAACGAGTGAGTGAGCCATGTGTTGAGTACCCGGTATCATTCCTCATACTGGGCTAGATCCTTAGGTATAGGGGAGGAACGGGGATGTTACCGGGTACTCAACACTTGGCTCACTCACTCACTCGTTTAACAACGACTTTGGCGTTTCCCTAGTCCTATTCATAAGAGGAATAATTAATCGAGGGAGCGGAGCGACCGAGTGTCCTCCATTCAACTCGAACGGCTCTCATTCTGTGATTCTGTCTGTCTGTCTGTACGTCGAAAATCAGCCGAACCGCTGAACAGATTGGGCTGAAATTTTAAACAGACATCCGGTACGAGTTTACTGAGAACTGCTAACAAAATCAGCTAGATCCATTGCGATTTAATTCTACAATAAATAAAAATGTGATTTTTAAAATATCGATAGCATTTGTTTAGTAGCAGCTAGCGGGACAATATCTACGTGGCTTGCATGGCCTATTGGTAAGCATTTAGTCTACCGCACGGTGGGTTGGGGTTCGATACCCGTTAGCTCGAACTTTTTTTATATTTTTACACCCACATTATATTTTGGAGGGGTGTTAAATGGGAAAATAAACCTTGGGTGGTTTGTT
Source organism: Sweltsa coloradensis (assembly GCA_024449915.1). Classification (NCBI taxonomy): domain Eukaryota; kingdom Metazoa; phylum Arthropoda; class Insecta; order Plecoptera; family Chloroperlidae; genus Sweltsa; species Sweltsa coloradensis. The sequence continues at coordinate 23,653 of JAMZAV010006883.1, read as the reverse complement.
TTATTTTGGAAATTTGTTAATGTTTCACGCTAATACGTTTTGAATACGATTCGCATTTCAAATGTTCAATTTATATAACTAGGGAAACGCCTAAGTCGTTGTTAAACGAGTGAGTTAGCCATGGGTTGAGTACCCGGTATCATTCCTCATACTGGGCTAGATCCTTAGGTATAGAGGAGGAAAGGGGATGTTCCCGGGTACTCAACACTTGGCTCACTCACTCGTTTAACAACGACTTTGGCGTTTCCCTAGTATTATTAAACGAGGGAGCGGAGCGACTGAGTGTCTCCATTCAACTCAAACGGCTCTCATTCTGTGATTCTGTCTGTCTGTCTGTCTGTCTGTCTGTCTGTCTGTCTGTACGTCGAAAATCAGCCGAACCGCTGAACAGATTGCGCTGAAATTTTAAACAGACATCCGGTACGAGTTTACTGAGAACTGTTAACAAAATCAGCTAGATCCATTGCGATTTAAGCCTACAATAAATAAAAATGTGATTTTTTAAAATATCGATGGCATTTGTTTAGTAGTAGCTAGCGGGACGAGGTCTACGTGGCCTGTATGGCCTAGTGGTAAGCATTTAGCCTACCGCACGGTGGGTTGGGGTTCGATGCCCGTAAATTCGAACTTTTTTTGTATTTTTGCACACACATATTATTTTGAGGGTGTTAAATGGGAAATAAAAATTCGGTTATTTTGTTTTATCTTGGAAATTTTTTAATGTTTCACGATTATACGTTTTGAACACGATTCGCATTTTAAATTTCAATTTCTATTGTTGCAAAGTGAGTTCCAGTTTAAACTAGGGAAGCGCCAAAGTCGTTGTTAAACGAGTGAGTGAGCCATGTGTTGAGTACCCGGTATCATTCCCCATACTGGGCTAGATCCAGCCTTAGGTATAGGGAAGGAAAGGGGAATGATACCGGGTACTATACACATGGCTCACTCACTCGTTTAACAACGACTTTGGCGTTTCCCTAGTATTTAGCAAATATATCATTCCTTCTAATAGCGATTACTTTGAATTTTTACACGGCCGTTAACTTGTTATTTCGATGTACATACATAGGCCTATTAAAATAAAATTTAAGACTTTTACTTGTTTTTTATGAAATTTAATAAAACAACTTCAGTTGACAAAAATCTAGTGATCGGATTTTGACAAGACCGCTTTCAAAAAATTCATCGGACTGTTTAGACAAGAAATAAATAAACTTTCTAGATAGAAAGTGCACAGAACAAAAATTTATAGCATAGGGTAAAACGCATGGTATGTGTTTTCATCTAAAATACGAGCTTTTGACGTGCGGATGAGCCGTGAAAAACTGCACGCTATGCTGTAAAATTTCGTTCTGTGCTTTTTCTATCGAGAAAGTTTATTTATTTCTTGTCTAATTAGTTAGATGCATATTTAGAGAGAATTCTTTTTGAAATCCGATCAGTAGTTTTGTGTCAATTGAAGTTGAAAAGACTTCAAGATGTTGATAATTTTGTCATTTATAATGCGTACATTGTTATAACAAGCTAACGGTTCTCTAAAAAAAATCGAAATAATCGCCATTAGAAGAAATTATATGTTTGCTAAATATTATTCCTCTTAAGTTTTGTCCAAATACTAATACTACATACAAATACGGGTACTATACACATGGCTCACTCAATCGTTTAACAACGACTTTGGCGTTTCCCTAGTACCATTTTGGTCAACTTCGGGAATTAATTCAAAGTATACAGATTTTGTTGGTTTGTTTAAATTAGCAAACTGTATATCAACGTTTAAATCAATATGAACGCGTAGGTTTATTTGGTTATTGGATGAGCGAAGCGAAGACTTCAATTTCACTTACGTTACCCCAAGAAAAATAACTCGGTGTTTTGTTTTTTTTGTATTTTTTGTTTGTTTTTCTGTCTGTTTGTTCGCGCTCTACCGTTCAAACAGCATATTATGCGATCTTGATGAAAATTGGAGGGGACCTTCGAGATCTCTGAACTTAGACCTGCCACTTTTATAAGTTTTAATGAATTGAATTATTAATTAATAACTAATTTAATTAATTAATTGAAGAATAATTTTTAACGTGCATCTTAATTTTACGTTTTAAAAAATTAAAATTACATCAACTAGGCGGTGACCTATAGCGGTAACCAAAGAACATCCAAAGAAACTCGTGCGTCCTATAGGCCGAATTTTTCATTGTTGTCTCCAATATTGCTTTTTCTTTGGTAGCTTCGCAAACGCTTTTTCAGGCGCGTTGTTGGATGAGCGTAATTGGTGCATTGAGCTGCCATGTGTAATGCAGATGGTATTTAAATTGATTTCGTTTTCCCATTGCTTTGGCCTGCAACACGCTTGGTAATATTTTTTAATTTTTACGACGACGACATGACAGTCAGGGGCGCGTCAACCGGGTGGGTCATTTCGCATTCGAACACATGGCAGCTCGATGCACCAATTACGCTCATCCAACAACGCGCCTGAAAAAGCGTTTTGCGAAACTTCCTAGTATTTTTAAACATGTTTTGAAATTCATATTACGCAGTGTAGTCTATTATCTGTGACAATACTATGTAAACGTAGCCAGTACGAAAACGTGTAAATATTGCAAGGTTTACGCAATCTCGTAGCGGAATTTGGGTGTACCTTGAGCGTGCAAAATTCGATACACCTTGGGCACTGCATTTCACGGCCAGGCAAATAACAAACAAAAAATATTTTATTTCTCGATTTGGTTAGTCGGGAAACACTCCCGTAGGTTTAGATGTTATTATTTACTACAATAGGGAATATTCCACTTCCGCCAAATACTGTACGAATAGATTTTTTAGAAAAAGTTTTTCGCCCCGTTTAAAAATATTTTACTTTGTTTTTCCCGTGAAAAAAAATCAGTATTTATACCCGTTTTAAAAGTAGCATTTTTTTTAAAGCGGAAAAAAAACGACGTGCGTCAGAACTGTTTGACCAACCCGTCGGGATAAACATACTCCAGACCAAAGATTTGGAATAGTATTATAGTAGGATCGAGAATCATCAAAAAACGGGGGTTTTTTTTAAAAAAAGCAGCGCCTAGCTAGCCTACAAAAAGTAAACAGAGGCGGACATTTTACTTTAACGCCTAGCCAGAAAAAACGAAAAATTTTACTTTGCAATCAAAAAAACAAAACTGAAACAGTCCTGGGTCTGGGCCCTAACGTAGAAAATTTTAAATACAACAGTCTGGGCCAAATCGTTCCTGTGGATATAGGCATTGGTATTAAATACAAATTATCCTTGAAACCCTAGGCTTAATTTTCCCAACCCTGGCCTGCACGTCATGTTCTGACACCACCCGCACAAAAACCTTATTTTGGAAAATTTAAAGGCCCCTATTGTAAAAAAGAATACCATGATGTCTAGGCTAGAAAAAAATTCAAGAAAAAATGCTCTTATTTTTATCAAATGATCTCGCGAAATCTCCTGTCACACACGAAAAAAGAAAAACAAAAGAGGGTGAAAATGTACATCCCTGTGGATTGTTTGGTGAGCGAGGGGCGACCCCGCCGTCTGTATGTAAATATGTCAAAATACTACATTTTTTTCCAATTGGCCTTGATAAACACAGTTATGACAGCAAATCCCGTAATATAACATACGTTTAATCAATCCCGTAATATAACACTACGTTTAAACGGGAAAGAGGGCTGTAAAACGGGAGACAACTAACAAACGCGATCCTGGCGGCATTGGATTTTACTTTACCAGGGCCTTTTGGACCCCAAAAAAAAAACAATGAAAATAATTTAAAGAAGGCGTTAATCGGGAGACAAGTGACTGCTTGCTCAAAACCCAGAGTCATAAAGAAATTTCCCCTTTGGGGAGGCCCCCTTTAAACCCAAATAAAAAACGAATCTAACGTCCTGCGCGCGAGAGCGGCTCCAAGTGAAACTAATAAAGCATGCACGCTAAATAGGGTCAGTAGATTATCGATGTGCAGTGACGCTAAAACAACAAACAACAGACGAAACTAAAAACTTAAATTTTTATTTCAACCCATATTACCCCCGGGCCCCTAGTTTTTTAAAAACATTTACTTTATTTATTATTGTACTAAAAAGGTTGCGCGGGCGTCACTGCATTTTCGTGCGAAAAAATTTGAGATAGCCTTGTTAAGCCTAACGGGCGTAAATGTAGCCTAGGCCCAAGGCCACAATACAGTTTTTTTAACGTAAGTACGCCCCAGGCACTCAAATCGAAATCTTGAACAAAACTATTTCGGCCTAGTCCTAAGCTTAGGGCTACTCCCTCAAAATATCCCCATTAAAAAAGAAGTTTTCTTTTTTGCCAAAAAATCGCCAAAATTTGATCGTATTTAATATTTTGACGTTTTTCCCCCATTTGCGTCATCGATGTTAACATAGTAGAAAAGTGACGTATTTTATTTAAGTGTTCCACAATCGTCACACAGAGTCGCGCGGAACGTTTAAATTCCCCCCGCCAAAAAAAAGACTTTTTATTTAACCCAGGGCGGGAAGGGGGGGAGGACCCCCCCAACGGGGAAAACTTCTTTATCGACTCTGCTCTAAAAAAAACATAAAAAGCCATTATTATCTTTACAGACATCTCAAAGGACTCGTATTTTACTAGCCTAGTATTTTTTTTGATTGTTTTTGGTATTTAATATTTTTTTTATTTGGTTATGAAAAACTAGATATCAAAAATGTTTAAATGTGTATACAAAATATTTCTAAACTAGTTCCGGCCACTTTAATTTGTATAGGCCTAACCCAAAATGAAAAATGGTGATCAAATATTTGTTTTCACCATAGCTACACTTGCAATAAAAAATGCAATATAATATGTTAATCTTATTTTTTTTGCTAGCACTGAAGCTAAAATTAAAAGGAATGAAACCCCTCCCCCCGCCTTACTATTTTTGGTTTTTAAAGCTTGGTTTGGGGAGTATACATGATATGCACACCAGGTTGTGTGTCTATCCACGCGACCGCTGAGTGTCCAGATGGGTTTAGCATGCCAAACCCGGGGGTCGAATAGGCCCAGAGCTTATCTTATGCCAATCGTACAAGGGAAAGAAAAGGGCGTCGTCTGCCCCCGAGGAATTTTCCCCCTTCCCCTTTTCTACCTCACCACGACGACGACGGGCGACAATGACAAGACGGACGATGACCAGGCGACAACGATCACGACGTGGGGCAAACCCCCCAAAAACCCCTCCCCCTGCCAGCCCCCGTGATTTTTTCACAAAACACCGGCCCCCCAACCCGCCAAACCTTTCCCCCCGTCTGTTTCGAACGCCAGGCCTACCCCACCGTGTACCCCCGCGTTTCCCCCTTTCGCCCCCAATCTTTTAAAAAAAAAAAAACGTAGGGCATAATAACCTTAGTGTTGTGATTACTCACTCAGGTGCAAGAAGTGGCGACAAAAAATAGTCTGGTTTAGTGTTTGATAGTAATATTATGTATTAAGCCTGCCCGGGGGCCATCTTGCCCTTTTTTTTGTCGTGTAACGTAAATTGTCCAATTGGAAAATTACACTCCCAAACCCGACCGTTTAAAAAAATCTATGCGCTAACTCCATATTTGAATTTCGCGCCCAATGTACGCCAATGCGCCAGGGCGCTGACCAAATTGCTCTCCCCCAACAATGTAAACACAAGGTCTGTTCTTTGTCCACCAATTTTTACACCTTTTGCACCTTGAAGAAAAAAGCGTTCTTTTGTCCAGCTGTAATTACAGTATTTCAACCAAAGACGTGTTCTTTTGTCCAGGGGGTAATTACAACTTTTACACTTTTTGCACCTGCCTCTTGAGGAGGTGTTAAAGGTGTAACTATGGAAATTCGCGCCAATTTCAAAAGTAACCCCGTTATAATGTGCGATTGTTTTATAAATAGAAGATAAAACTGGTAATAATAAAATAATATGAAATAGAATTGTAGAAAATGCACAAAACTGTGTTATTGAGTGAGATATCTTCTGAAAGTGTTTGAATTGAATGACAGCTGGCAACATAACCTCGAAATTTGCTGTCAAATTACAACAAAATCGTTCTTTTGTCCACCCGTGAAATATTACACCTTTTAACCCCATTTCTAATTCTGTATTTTTACACCTAGGTGTAATTATCACAATTTGAGGTGGACAAAAGAACAAACCTACAGCCATCTTTCCTGTATTAAACGTAGTGTAATATTACGGTATTTGGACGTAGTACCGTCCAAAGATGGCGCACGCTCGTTTTTGGCGCGCAAACTGGGGGTCCAATTTACTTCTTGTTTAAATTACACAAAAAACTTTTTTTTTAATAAAAAAAAGTGCAGTGACTATTAAAACATGAATAAGAATTAAAATAAAATATAAAATATTAAGTGGAATATTCCCTATTCAGAAATTAAAAATGTCGCCCCAAACCGGGAATCGAGCCACGGATCTCCCGCATTCCAGACAGGCGTCTTAACCACTAGACCATCAGGACGGATACATTTTAAACTCTGAATCGTAGTTGCATTATACATCATTTTGTCAAAAATAAAACCATTGTCGTTAAAATAATTCCTACACATTAGCAGCCTATTTTATAATGTATTATTTCTCTTAGGTTTAAATCGCAATGGATCTAACTGATTTTGTTAGCAGTTCTCAGTAAACTCGTACCGGATGTCTGTTTACTATAGGAAGCTTCGCAAACGCTTTTTCAGGCGCTTTGTTGAACGAAAAAAGCGTAAAATTGCAATTTTCATAAGAAATAATTCTATGATTACGCTCAAATTTCACGCGAATATATTGATTCATAAAATTAAGGATCTGTGAAAAAATTATTACAATCGGATAACGCATGTAGGTGTTATAAGTCGAAGAAATTTTTAAAAGATCGAAAACAATCGTAAAATTGCGATTTTCATAAGAAATAATTTTTCGATTGCACTCAAAAACGTGGAAGTTCTAAGTTTAAAGATTTCGAAGGCCTCCAGAAAATTTCATCGCAATTGGAGTACTGGTTTAGCCGGAATCGCGTTAACAAACACACAAAATTAGAAACAGAAAAAATAAGAAAAAAAGAAAGGAAATATTCTGGATTTTTTTCTCCAGTGTAGTGAAATGGAATCTTCGCTGCGCTCGCTACGGTCATCCAATTATTGGATGAGCGAAGCGAAGACTTCAATTTCACCGACCCCCCAAAAAATTTAGCTCGGGTGTTTTTTTTTTTTTTTTTTTTCCGTCTGTTTGTTCGCTCTCTACCAGGCAAACGGCATATGCGATCTTGATGAAAATTTGACACGACCTTCGTTTTCTCTGAACTTAGACTTGCCACGTTTTTGTGGTACAATCGAAGAATTATTTCTCATGAATATTGTACTTTTACGATTTTTTTCGATTTTTAGTGCGATATTTTCGTGGACATTTGGGCCGATTCTGACCAAACGGGTGGGGCTACAACGTTCATATTATACATGGACATTAAGGTAATGGTGATGTATTGCTTTCTGAAAGAAAAAGTTGAAAAAGTTAGCTAGAATCTATAGAAATAAAGCTTTTAATATAAGTTTTTTGACTTTTTGTGCGATATTTTCGTGCCATTTGGGCCAATTCTGACCAAACGGGTGGGGCTACAACGTTCATATTATACATGGACATTAAGGTTATGGTGATGTAGTACCTTTTGAAAAAAAAAGTTGAAAAAGTTAGCCAGAATCCATAGAAATATAGCTTTTAATGTAAGATTTTAACGTTAAATAATAACAAATTAACAAGAAACAATAGAAACTTGACAACAATCACCTACATTGCGTCGGCAGAAAAACAAAGCACTTGCAAAAGTAAAGATATCCCACGCAAACTAAAAACTTAAAAAAGCTCATCCATCAACGCGGCGGGACTTTAGCGTTTTCCTAGTTTACATCTACGCTAGTCAATAGTTCAATCCCAGTAATCATATATTTCGATAATATTTTCTTCCCAAACAAACGTCACTTGTTATTGTTTATTATATTTCCATTTCATAAGAATGTACTTAGCCTTAACTGCGTAGTTAATAATCACTCGTCCCTGCAGCTATGATCACAAGGTTGCTAAACTTTGTAACCTTTCATTTATCATTTACATCTACGCAAGTCAATAGTAAAATTCCAGCAATCATATATTTCGATAATATTTATACTTCCTATGTTTCCCAAACAAACGTCCCTTGATTGTTGAATCTATTTCTATCTCGTTAGAATGTACTTAGCCTAACTGCGTCGTCAATAATCTACTTGTTGTTGACCGCAACGCATATCCCGAACTTTCGACTATGATCGTACGCAAATTATGTGGACCTTTGATATTTACATCGTGTATCATTATATTTCCTATTTAAAATGTGGGAATATTGATATAATTTTATTTCTATTCAATTTTTGGATGAGCGAAGCGAAGACTTCAATTTCACTGACCCCCCAAAAAAATTTGCTCTGGTGTTTTTTTTTTCTGTCTGTTTGCTCTCTACCGGGCAAACGGCATATGCGATCTTGATGAAAATTGGAGGGGACCTTCGAAATCTCTGAACTTAGAGGTGTATTGTTTTTGGGTACAATCGAAGAAATATTTCTCATGAATATCGTACTTTTACGATATTTTCGATTTTTGGTGCGATATTTTCGTGCCATTTGTGCCGATTCTGACCAAACGGGTGGGGCTACAACGTTCATATTATATATACATGGACATTAAAGTAATGGTGATGTAGTACCTTTTGAAAGAAAAAGTTGAAAAAGTTAGCCAGAACCCATAGAAATAAAGATATTAATATAAGTTTTTTACGGTAAATAATAAGAATTGACAAGTAACAAGAGAAACTTGACAATAATCACCTACAATGCGTATAGGCAGCAAAGCAAAGCACTTGCAGAAGTAAAGATATTCCAAGCTAACTAAAAACTAAAAAAAATCTCATCCATCAACGCGACTAAAAAAAGCGTTTGCGAAGCTTCCTAGTATAATAATTGTGGGTATGTCTATCCTTTTGAATTACTTCACTTTATAATGTCTTGGTTACTATTTACCGATGTTTTTGGATGATCGAAGCGAAGACTTCAATTTGACTTTGTGTTTTTTTGTTTGTTTTTTACTTATGTTACCCCAAGAAAAATAGCTCGGGTGTTTTGTTTTTGTTAGTTTTTTTGTCTGTTTGTTCGCTCTCTACCGGGCAAACGGCATATGCGATCTTGATGAAAATTGAAGGGGACCTTCGAAATCTCTGAACTTAGAGGTGTATTGTTTTTGGGTACAATCGAAGAAATATTTCTCATAAATATCGCACTTATACGATTTTTTAAATTTTTAATGCGATATTTTCGTGATTTTTTGGCCAAACGGCTAAACGGGCTTTCCGATTATTGATGAAAACTTTAAAAACGTTTAAATCACTGAAATATAATATATGTTATGAGGGACATTTGGAAAATATTTGTTAAAAAAAATCGTACTTTCAAGATTTTTTCTCCGGTTTTAATACAATATTTTCTGATATTTGGCCATTTTGACCAAAGGGTGGGTACAACGTTCTTATTTGACATTGACATAAAGATTATAGTGATGTAGTGCTCTTGAAGAAAAAGTTGGAAAAAGTTAGTCAAAATCTTTTAAATAAAGTTTTAATTAAGCCTGTAAAGGTTCCAAGGCTCTCATACTATTTTTATTTTAAATATCTATGATATTGGTAAAATGACATGCAAATTTTATTCAATTAATCTAATACCTTATTAATATTCATCGAATCAAACATGTTTATACACGATGCTCTCTATATCATCAGTAATCATAATATTCATTGTAATTAGAATTGAACTCGTATTAACAATAATTAATGATTAGCTAATCAACTAATTAAGCCATTTACATCTGATTTTCAATTAGTAAAGTACATCAATACATAAAGAAGGAAAATAAGATGAATGTTTTATTTCAAGTCATTTCATTGAGTATTAAGGGATAATTAATATTTGAAGTTCACTAATATTGTCAACATAGGTATTTGAACTTACATTGAATCATCCGCATGAAAGCTTCAGTATTCTGCAGCCCGAGTTCGATTTGTTCTCGAAGCCTACAGATACTAAAATTCTACCATTGACTGGTTTCGGGGAAATAAAATAGCATCACTCTAAGAGAATCGAGCTTCTAGGCCAAGGAGGCGGAGGGGCGAGATTTTTACCTTGAAACTATTTTTGGTCATACGATAGCCGTGACGTATAAACACGTGACCGGGTAGGTGGGGTAAAGTCCAAAAAGGGGAACCCTCCGAGATGGATAGGCAGGAGAGTGAGTGGAGAGTGTTGTGAGAGGTGTCGGAGGTGTCGTGGCGCGCACTGCGCGGGTACGATTAATTAACAGATTTATTTTGGGGCGGAGGACCTACCTGCCGACTGGTCAGGATGGTGTTGACTTAGGCTTTGTTTTTGGCTTCCTGTGCCTCGTAGGAAGTAATGTTTTTTGAGTGCGGGTGAAAGTGAAAAGTGATTTTTCTTTCTTTTTAAATTCGTTTGAAGGCTTTTGTATTCGTATCTTTGTTTATTTCACCGAATTATACACTAAATAGCACATCATTAATTAATTCTCCGAGTGTAATTCGTCAATCGTCCGTTGTGAACATCAAGTGATACACTAATATCACACCATTAATTAATTCTCCGAGTGTAATTCGTCAATCGTCCGTTTTGACAGTTAAGTGATACATCAAATATCACATCACTAATTAATTCGCCGAGTGTAATCCGCCAATCAATCTTTTGGAACATTTTTTAGTGATACACTAAATATCACAAGTAGTTAATTAATTAACTGAGTGCGTTTCATCAATAAAACATTTAAAAATCACGGATCGGAAATCTTGGGAAGTGTTCGTGTGCTAAACGGTGAAACTGAAGGGTAGTCGAGCACCCGCCCGGCGTGCGCATCTGGTTTTCCCCCACTCATAAACGAACAGCTGTGAATGGCCGGACAAATGTCATCGTCTACAGCTGAGTAAACGGAGCTAGGAGAATCGAACTCGCGGACCGTTTCATGCGCAGTAAAACGTGAGTACATCAATTCATTATACTAAATTAATTCATTCTTTTAATTAAAATTCACTATCAATTATTATTATTTTTTATGAAATTTTGGGGTAAAAAGAAATGTAATTAGGCAGGTGGATTACCCAAAGGGGTATTAAAACATTGTGTAGGAATTGATCCATAGGTGGGCGGGCTGTTTAACAATTAATGTAATTGTTCTTTTATGATCATAATTATATTTTAAATGGAAACTCATTTTACTAATCTTATGATTTAGTAGATAGATCCATTTTGATCCTACTTTTTAAAATTTAATTTTGTTTTTTCAGGTTTTCTTTTAAATTCATTACCAAACTAATTAATTAATTATGATTCATAATTAATTTAAATTAATATTAATTTTTCTTATTTTTTTAATTGGAGTTTAATGTTTCTTCCGCATTTTTGAGCTAGTAATTTTATTTTGTTTTTGTTAAGTTACCACCTCCGGGCAAAGAAACGCTTGTTTCTGGGTGGTTACCTGAAAATTTGGCGAGCCCAACGTGTGGCATGTAATTAACAGCGACCGGGATAATTAATAAAAAAATTAATTTTGTTTAATTAACACATAATTGGAATTTTAATTTTTTTCTGGTAATAAAATGGAAAAAATGGATCTATCCGAGGTAATGAAAATGCTTAGACAGATGTCACAGGAAAATGGGGAAAATTGCAATTGGGTTTAAAACAGGACCTAGTAAAGAAAATAGGGACACTGCAAAAAAACTGTCACAGGAAATGAAGGGGGAAATTTCATAAAATTAACATACAGTCGCAAAAACTGGAAGCAAAACTTGATAACAAGTTCCGGAAATGGGAGTCAAAATAGATAAACATATGGGGGAATTAAAACAGGAATTAAGAATGTGGTCACAGGAAATAGCAGAACGTAGACATGAGTTAAGAGAAGAAAGTAAACAGGTGATAGATAATCAGGGAGAAGGAGTTAATGAGGAAAGGCTAATGATGAAATCATTAATGAATTTTCATGATAAGGATGAGGATCATGATTTAAAAATTGTAGAGATGGAAATTGAAAAAAATGGATGGAGTTGAGAGTTTGGTTGATAAGAGTGGTGATAGTGAAAAGGTTAATGAGAATGGATTGATTAATGAGATGTTGATAAAAAGGAACACAATAAGTTGTTTTGGTATCGGCAGGACAAAGGAAAGCCTTTGGATTGTTTGGGAATGATGTTGATGGGGACTTTATTGAGAGAAAAAAGGGTAATCGGATTTAAAATGGTAATGAGGGAAAATGGAGAGAGATAGAGGGAGAAGAGACTTTGGAGTGGATGAAATGAAACTTGGATGATTGATTTTTCTGAAGAGATTTACGGGGACAGTGGGGGGTGGGGAAGCGAAAAGAAAGACTTGAGAAAAGTGTTTTAGAAAGGGTTTTTAAAACGCGAGGTATGGCCCAAAAACAGGTAATGGCTAGACGCCGGATGAAATGACAGTGACCGGTCGTCTGGGTGGCATAAAAACGAAAATGAAAGTATGAGAATAATAGACAAGACAAACAAAGATTTGTAAAATGATTGGAAGGTGGGCTAATTATTATGTAAATATTCTGGTAATAATTAAAGATATATTTTGGTAGTGAAAGGATTAGAGACAAGGAACTTTCAACAAACTATGCATTTTATTATGAATTATTGAGGGTATGAATTGTTATGTAATTGTATGGAATGTAAATAGCTGGACGTAGTGTATAATGCTGATTTTATCACTGGTTCACATAGCATTGGAGAAGTGGAGGCAGATTGGTATAATTTCAGAATTGATGGTATCCTTTTCAGAGTATAGCAATCCTAGATAAGAGAATTGGCATTGGTTTGCAACATTGACTGGTTCACTCCCCTAAGTTAATTGTGACGGGGACAGAGTTACTCACCTGTATTTTGTATTTTTGCTAGTGACCTTTCATAGAAAACTGATGAATAAGTAAATGTGGAGTTGACTATTAGGAAAGGATTATTTTATTGTTTATTTTTGGTTTTTGTCAGAGGATGAAAAAAATTGTATGCTGTTTCCAAAGTACCCAGCATGTAAGCTTAATTACATGAGAGTGAATTTTAGTATTGTTTCCGAATCGCTTTACTAACAGAAAAATTTCAAAATATCACCGTGAAACGAGAAAAGTAATTAATTTGCATAATTAATGAAAGGGAACGTTTACTCTTAATTTTTTTTTTCAAATAATTATGTCATATTATAAAACACTCATTATCATAATTTATAATGTAAAATGAATTGTAGGAAGTTAATTTGAAAATGTTTCCACAATAAATTTTCCTTTACAACCTGTTATTTTTTTGGTGGCTATTGAGTTTTTTTTTGGGGACAATTGAAGAGTTTAACGGCTATTCATTGAAGTGAAAGTGGGGTGGGTGGTTTGTCGAGTTTTTGTGTGTAACTGCACAAGATGGCTAGTCGCATCGGGAAGTTGATGCAGGACTTGAAGGCCACGAAATCTTTTCAAATGGACAGTGTTGTTGATTAGAACCAGCTGTTTTTGGTTCAACCCTTAGGACAGACCGTTCAACAAACAGAGACTGACTTCCGAGAATCCGGAAATGTAACATGTTATTCATTGACCAATGCCAACCAACTTAACATGAAATTTTAAAATTTGTAATTTAAATTTTAATTTCTTTTTTTGGTTTGTAACCAATAATAACGTAATTTGAAGATAGATAATTTATTAAATATCAAACATTTTGAAATTTAATCAGGAAGTTTCAAATTTTAATTTTAATTAAAAATTTGAATGAATTGTAATATGAAATATAAATCAAATGAGTTCCAATAAGATAAGGTATTAAGTAAATAAGTATTGAAAGATTTTAATTTAAGCAATTTAATTATAAGATGGAACTAGAATTTAAGACCATGAAATGAGTTTCCATAAATAAATTGTCTTGTTATAATTATGAATTAATTAAATAGGGTTTCCCAAATTTTAAATTTAAATTTATAAGGGGGGTATTGTAAAGGTTCCAAGGCCTCATAGCTATTTTTTATGTGTATATCTATGATATTGGTAAAATGACATGCAAATTTATTCATTAATCTAATAAACCTTATTAATATTCATCGAATCAAACATGTTTATATCACGATGCATCTCTATATCATCAGTTAATCATAATATTCATTTTAATTACGAAAATGAACTCGTAATTAGCAATAAATTAATGATTAGCTAATCCAGCTAATTAAGCCATTTACAGTCTGATTTTCAATTAGTAAAGTACATCAATACATAAAGACAGGTAAAATAAGATGAATGTTTTTTTATTTCAAGTCTTTCATTTAGTATTAAGGAGTAATTAATATTTGAAGTTCACTAATATTGTCAACATAGTGTTTTTTTTGAACTTACCATCTGAAACATCCGCATGAAAGCTTTCCAGTATTTCTGCAGCCCGAGTTTCGATTTGTTTCTCGAGCCTACAGATACTAAGAATTCTACCATTGACTGGTTTCGGGGAAATAGAATAGCATCACTCTAAGAGAAGTCGAGCTTCTAGGCCAAGGGAGGCGGGGGGGCGAGATTTTACCTTGAAACTAGTTTGGTCATACGATAGCCGTGACGTATAAACACGTGACCTGGTAGGTGGGGTTAAGTCCATAAAAGGGAACCCTCCGAGATGGATAGGCAGGAGAAGTGAGTGGAGAGTGTTGTGAGAGGTGTCGGTGGTGTCGTGGCGCGCACTGCGCTGGGGACGGTTAATTATCAGATTTAGTTTGGGCGGAGGACCTACCTGCCGACTGGTCAGGATGGTGTTGACTTAGGGTTTTGTTTTTGGCTTCCTGTGCCTCGTAGGAAGTAATGTTTGTGAGTGCGGTTGAAAGTGTAAAGTGATTTTTCTTTCTTTTAAATTCGTTTGAAGGCTTTTGTATTCGTATCTTTGATTTTTTTCACCGAATTATACACTAAATAGCACATCATTAATTTAAATTTTCCGAGTGTAATTCGTCAATCGTCCGTTGTGAACAGTTAAGTGATACATCAAATATCACATCACTAATTAATTCGCCGAGTGTAAACCGCCAATCAATCTTTGGAACAGTTTAGTGATACACTAAATATCACAAGTAGTTAAATTTAAATTTAAATGAGTGCGTTTCATCAATCAAACATTTCAAAATCACGGATCGAAATCTTCGGAAGTGTTCGTGTGCTAAACGGTGAAACTGAAAGGTAGTCGAGCATCCGACGGCGTGCGCATCTGGTTTTCCCCCACTCATGACGAAACCCGCTGTGAATGGGGCCCGGGGACAAATGGTCCCTCGTCTACAGCTGAGTAAACGGAGCTAGGAGAATCGAACTCGCGACCGTTCATGGGGCAGTAAACGATGAGTACATCAATTCATTATACTAAATTAAATCATTCTTTTTAAATTAAAATTCACTATAATTATTATTATTTTTTATGAAATTTTTGGGGGTAAAAAGAAATGTAATTAGGCAGGTGGATTAGCCAAGGGTATTTAGAACATTGTGTAGAATTGGATCCATAGGTAGCAGGCTGTTTAACAATTAATTTTAATTGTTCTTTTATGATCATAATTATATTTTAATGGAAACTCATTTTACTAATCTTATGATTTAGTAGTAGATCCATTTTTATCCTACTCTTAAATTTAAGTTTGTTTTTCAGGTTTTCTTTTAAATTCATTTACCAAACTAATTAATTAATTATGATTCATAAATTTAAATTAATTAATATTAATTTTTCTTATTTTTTTAATTGGAGTTTAATGTTTCTTCCGCATTTTTGAGCTAGTAATTTTATTTTTTTTTTTTGTTAAATTACCACCTCCGGGCAAAGAAAACGCTTGTTTCTGGGGGGTTACCTGACAAGCCTTTTACAGGTGTATAATGAACAAGTAATATCAAGAAACAATAAAAAAGTAAGGAGATTCCACAAAAACGTAATCATTGGACATAAATATTCCAAAAAAGCTCATCCATCAACGTGACTGGAAAAAGCGTTCGCGAAGCGGCCTAGTGATTTGATTGGATGAGCATTGAGCAAAGCGAATACTTCAATTTCACTGACCCCCAAAAAATTTAGCTTGGGGTTTTTTTTTTCCTTTGTATGTTTTTTTGTCTGTTTGTTCGCTCTCTACCGGGCAAACGGCATATCCGATCTTGATGAAAATTGGAGGGGACCTTCGAAATCTCTGAACTTAGAGGTGTATTGTTTTTGGGTACAATCGAAGAAATATTTCTCATGAATATCGTACTTTTACGATTTTTTCCCGATTTTTTGTGCGATATTTTTCGTGCCATTTGGGTCAATTCTGACCAATCGGGTGGGGCTACAATGTTCATATTTCCCATGGGCATTGCGGTTATGGTGATGTTTTGCTTTCTGAGAGGAAAAGTTGAAAAAGTTAGCCAGAATCGAGAAAAATAAAGCTTTTAATATACGTTTTTTGACTTTTTGTGCGATATTTTCGTGCCATTTGGGCCAATTCTGACCAAAGGTGGGGCTTCAACGTTCATATTATACATGGGCATTAAGGTTATGGTGATGTAGTACCTTTTGAAAGAAAATGTTGAAAAAGTTAGCCAGAATCCATAGAAATATAGCTCTTAATGTAAGATTTTTACGTTAAATAATAACAAATTAACAAGAAACAATAGAAACTTGACAACAATCACCTACATGCGTCGGCAGAAAAACAAAGCACTTGCAAAAGTAAAGATATCCCACGCAAACTAAAAACTTTAAAAAAAAGGTCATCATCAACGCGGCGGGACTTTAGCGTTTTCCTAGTATACAATATGTGTTAGCTAATCGTCGTCCTCTACGTCCTTGTACTTCAACTACCTGCGTGCGTCCTTTAATCTCGTCGTCGCCGTCGTCCTCAAAATCTAGAACTTTTGTCAGTCTCCCACTGTCCATAGCCACAAATCCTAGCTCTTCGTCCTCTTTTTTCCGTCTGTTGTCTCTAATTGATCCAATGCTTCTTTCTCCTCTGCGAACTATTGGCGTGAACCAACTGTGTTCCTCTGTTTCCGTACATACATGCCCAACATTATCGATTTATTGAATCGATTTCTACATAGACGATTTAGTGTTTATATAAACACAAGCTAGGTCTCAGCCTAGCTCTATAAAGTTCCTTTGCACAATGCTTATTACTAGGCTAGGAAAACGCTTGAGTCCCGCCGCGTTGATGGATGAGCTTTTTTGTAAGTTTTTAGTTTGCGTAGGACCACTTTTCCTTTGCAAGTGATTTTTGAATGCATTGTAGGTGATTGTTGTCAAGTTTTTATTGTTACTTGTTAATTGTTTATTATGAACCTAAAAAAACTCATATTAAAACCTTTATTCTATGGATTCTGGCTAACTTTTTTTCAACTTTTTCTTTAGAAAAGCAATACATCACCATTACTTTAATTTCCATGTAACATATGAACGTTGTAGCCCCACCCGTTTGTCAGAATCGGCCCAAATGTCACGGAAAATATCACACTAAAAATCGAAAAAAATCGTAAAAGTAACGATATTCATGAGAAATATTTCTTCGATTGTACCCAAAACGTTTCAGGTCTAAGTTCAGGGATTTCGAAGGTCCCTCCAATTTTCATCAAGATCGCATATGCCTTTTGCCCGGTAACGTGCGAACAAACACCCAAAAAAAAAAAACGAAAAAAAACATTGGAGGCAAAATTTTTTGAGGGGTCAGTGAAATTGAAGTCTTCCGCTTCGCTCATCCTATTAATCAACTAGCGGGAAGAACTTGTGCTATAATAGTCTTACTCTCGAGTGAGACAACTCGAATTATCCCGTAAGTACGTGCCATTCTCGGGCGTGTAAGCGGTTATCACCAGAAGCTACCAACATTCACCAGTGTCTTATCAAAGAAAAGTGTCTGCTGCAAGCCTGGCTTGACTTATGAATGCGCGTCTCATCTCATAGTTCATCCGAGTTCATACAAAACTAGATGTGTGTGCTATGGTGATCTCTAAGTTTTTGTTTAGAACAAGAAATATCAAAATTTGTAACAAAATTTTCGTTTTCCGACTTTTATTTCGCGTAGGGCCAGACCTTGCGACGTGTGTACTTTATCTCACTTATCTCAGTAAATCTTGACGTAAATTTCGTCAGATTGCACGCCGTTATTTAATAGGAAATGTGCAGTGCTTGTTGTGGGCATTGCCTTTGGATATTCCAAGCAGATGGAATTGGAATTCTTGATTTCTGCAACAAGTAAGTTTTTGTAAATGAATTCGCTTCACTATGACGCGAGTCAAAAAATTAAATTAATTAATTAATTGATTATTAACCATTAATGTATAGGTTACAGGCCCAGGCGTACCAAGCCTTGATAAAAGTATGTGCTAATTGCGCATTATTTAGCTTGAACTAGTTTATGATTACAATTTGGCTTGATTTCTACGATTGGTCAAAGCCTATTAAATATTAATACATTTATTTAAACATTCTACAAAGTCTACTAGGCTTTGTGGCCGTAACATAATGTTAAAATATTTGGTTAGCCGTTCTAATTGTAATTGACCATTATTAAATCATGGTAAATTAAAATTGGACAAATTTTGTTTCTAATTTTCACCTACCTAAGGGTGTTTTAGGGTAATTGCTAAACTATTCTGCCAGCTTATGTCTGTCTTATTTCCGAATTAGTTTTACGCATCATACATTCACATAATTTTCTGTTCAGACTTTTCAGTTATTTATCTGTTGAACAATATTATGTGCAGTTCGTTTGAACTTTTTAGCAAATTAGCTGCCTATGATTTAATTTTTATAGTTCCACTTTGGCTTTTACAACTTTCTGTTTTGTTTTTTTATGTATATATGTGTCGGGGTTTTCCCCTGGAGTTCAGAAGCATTTGGCGGTTAACTCAAACTAAACGCGTCATACCTTCTTCTTCTTGCTTCTTGCATGTGTGAGGCTTCTATTTTCTGCTGAGAAGACCCCTGTCTTCAGACAAACATTGCTCTCTACGAACCAAGAACTAGGCATACACTTAACAACTTACGGATTCAACTAAAATTTACTGATTATGTATAAACGGAGTAATTTATTCACAAAAATAGTACTTCCTTATCCAGAAATGTTAAATATTATCTGTATTTATTTGAACAATAGGCCTAGTTTAAACATATTCTCCATTCAATTGTTGCCATGGTACATAACTTGTGAGTTATTCTAAACCTTTTCTGTGCTTTTTTTTTCCCCCACTAATGTAATATAATAACTGAAAACTGAAAATAGTTACATTTTATTAGAATAGACAGTTTGTTACAAGTGCTAATGAAATTAATACTTGCGCATGTACCTAGTGGGATTTTCTGTATGCATAGCCTTTAACTTGAATTTGACATTATTAGCTATACAAACTTTGTTTGTTTCCAGGTTAAAAACACATTCAACGTGGACTTCCATCAGCACCAGAATCTGTGGCAGAACGTCCACTACACGTGGCTTCCGTCTCAGGAAGACATTCCAAAGAGTCTTGGTCAGCCGACGCCTGTTGACCACCTCGACAAGCTGGAGGTTCGTCCACCATGCGTCAAGTTGATCCATAGTGTGGGAGGGAGTTGATTGATTGATTGATTGATTGATTGATTGATTGATTGGATATTGCTTTACGTCTCATATTTATGCAACTTGGCTAATCGAGACGGAGGGAGGGACGTAAGGGATGACGCGGGGGGACAAGGGGACAAGGGTTTCAAGTAAAAAACTATACCATTTTGCTGGCAAGCAAAGAGGGTTATATCACTTAGGTACTGTAACGCAAAATATTTACAATTTACTATTTTAATTTTTATACGAAATATGTGAAATGAAACAGAAACTTTTGATAGAAGGTGGGGCAATAATTGCTAGATAATCATGAAGTAAAAATTAAAAAATAAACTAATCAATTTGATGAAAATACCTCTGATCCAGTATCTTGACAAGTAATTGGTGTATCATGTAACACGCATTAGCATAACGGTTTCGGTGGAGTTGCCGGTTTAACTAGAATGGATTAGCAGAAGGTAAAGTTATGTGCGATACGATTCGTGAAGCATGTTGTTGGATGAGCGAAGTGAATACTTCAATTTTACTGACCCCTCAAAAAATTTAGCTCCAATGTTTTTTTTTTGTTTATTTGTTGTTTTTTTTGTCTTTTTTTTTTGCTCTCTACCGGGCAAAAACGGCATATCCGATCTTGATGAAAATTGAGGGGACCTAATAAATCTCTTAACGTAGACCTGTATTGTTTTTGGGTACAATCGAAGAAATATTTCTCATGAATATCGTTTTTTAACGATTTTTAGATTTTTAGTGCGATATTTTCGTGATATTTGGGCCGATTTTGACCAAACGGGCGGGGCTACAACGTTCATATTTTATATGTACATTAAGGTATGGTTATGTATTACTTTATGAAAGAAAAAGTTGAAAAAGTTAGCCAGAATCCATAGAATAAAGGTTTTAAAATGAGTTTATTTTAAATACATAATAACAATTAACAAGTAACAATAGAAAATTGACAACAATCACCTACAATGCTTTTCAAAAGCTTTGCAAAAGGAAAATTTAAATAAAAGTAAAGAACCACGCAAATTTAAAACTTACAAAAAAGCTCATCCATTACGCGACTTTAAAAAAAGCGTTTGCGAAGCTTTCCCAGTAGTAAACATTACTGAGTGTAGACTGAAGAGTTGTTGCATGTGGTTCTTAGCTGCTGCCATTGTCGACACCGCCAAACACCGTTATGACATTGCAAAGAATAAAGCATTCAAAATTATTAATATTTAATAATAGTATATTATTATGATGACGGTTTGCCTCAAATGGGATAAAATTGAAACATTTTTAAATCGCAGTGTTCTTAGTTGTGATGTTTCATAACTAGGAAGCTTCGCAAACGCTTTTTTTAGTCGCGTTGATGGATGAGTTTTTTTGTAAGTTTTTTTGTTTGCGTGGGGATGTCTTTAATTTTGCAAGAGCTTTTTGAACGGATTGTAGGTGATTTTTTGTCAAGTTCTTGTTAATGGTTATTATGTAACTCACAAAACTCATATTAAAACCTTTATTCTATGGATTCTGGCTAACTTTTTCAACTTTTTCTATCAAAAGCAATACATCACCATTACCTTAATGTACATGTAAAATATGAACGTTGTTGCCCACCCGTTTTGGTCAGAATGGGCGCAAATGGCACGAAAAAATTGCACTTAAAAATCGTAACAGTACGATATTCATGAGAAATATTTCTTCGATTGTACCCCAAAAACCAATAACCTCTAAGTTCGGAGATTTCCAATTTTTATCAAGATTGGAATGCCGTTTCCCGGTAGAGAGCAAACAAACAAACAAACAAACAAACAAAAAAACAAACAAACAAACAGAAAAAAATACAAAAAAAAAACCCCGAGCTAAATTTTTGGGGTCAGTGAAATTGAAGTCTTCCCCTCGCTCATCCAATATATTTAAAAACTAGTGTATTATGATACGGGTTTTTCGATGGATAAATTTGAAACCCCCGTTCAATCGCACGTGTACTTAGTTGTATACCGTATTGAAATATGTTGATGTTCATAAACAGAAGATTGACAACTTGATGTCCAACATAATAAAATCACTGTTTAATAACAAAGAGTCGTATTAATTATGTTCTCTCATTTGTATTACACATATAATAACGGCAGAACCAACCCATTCTCCGAAGTGAACTGTATTAAATAAAATAAATAAAAAAATTGTATTAGAGTCTACCCATCAGTTAAAAACTGATTTTCAGTGGGGGACTTTAAATAAAAGCGACCAAGCCAACCCTGTAGGCCCGAGCAATCGCGAGTGAGCGATACCAACCAAGATCGATATTTTTTAAAAGAAATATAGCAAACAGTTGTATGGACAGTGGAACACCCGCGATCAACGCCGAATCAAAGGCCAATTCAGAACAACTCGATTTATTATGTGCCCTTTGTTGTAGGACGGCTTTAAAGTCACGTTTACAACTCTTTAAAACGAGAACTGATGGACTAAAGTCCCAAAACGAAATTAAAAAACTCCCAACTTTGAAGGGAATCGAAACCCCCGGGCCTTCTGCATTGGAAGCATACGCTAACCACCAAGAAAGAGCCACACACAAAACGGTTCACATTTGTCCAAGAGTGTTGGTGGGGGGCGAGTAGTAACGTGTGTGGTGTTTCCACTGGATCAGGCCTAAGACTCGTACACTAATGCAGAAGCTGGCTGTAGGACTAAAAAGGTGTGTGGGACCAGCAAAAGAGCAGGAGACTACCGCAAAGATTCCTGAAACATGTACAGCTCAGAGCCGTAAGTCCGATCTACTTTTCTCCCGTTTCTATAAAATACCTTATCTCCCTTTCTGAAAACGAAATTAAACATTTAATACAGCTGGTCGAGTATAGCGTTATTAATTAAAGACCCTTTTTGTAAAAAAACTTATTTTAATGTTTTTTGTGTTAAAACAGATATTCCTATACCACCAAATCTTGAAATAATTAAAACTTGGGTGATTCGTTATTTAAAGTCCCCAACAACACAATTTAAATAAATTTACACAAGAAAAATGTCATGTTTTTGTCATAACATAATAACTTAGCAATCAGAATTGCTAATTCAACGAATGCTTGGCGTAAAATCATTGCTGTGTGCAAGTGCTTTACTGCATTGCACATGTTTTAAGCACAAAAAGTTGCAGTAGAATTTGAAAAAGTAATGAGATCTAAAAAAATAAGGTCAAACTCATCTACCCTTCCACATTTCCATTTTAATCAATAAACGACAGTGCCCCGTACAACATCCTTGAAAAGCTTGGCAAAATAGAATTTGATGACTATTACGTTTAATTGTAAAGTAAAGTAGAATTTGGATGAACAATCGTTTAAATTAATAGTTGCAAATTCTATTTTGCCAAGCTTTTCAAGGATGTTGTTACGGGCACTATACTTTTAAATTAAGATGGGGCAAATGTGGAAGGGGAGATGAGCTTGGTCTTTTTTTTAACTCATATTTTTGAATGTGTAAGGTTTTTGGGTGTATTTTTACAAGTTTTTGTATGCGTGGGAACGGTAAACTTCAAGGCTTGCTCGTGGGGGTTTCAGGATCGAATCCTGGCTTGGGAAAAGATGATGCGTGACGTTCTTTATATATCCCTACCAGATATGTTTTAATAAAGTTGACAAAAGTAAGATAAAGCCGATAGTCACTAGATTGATCAAATATGCTAATATGAAACACAAAATTATACTTTCTAGTTGTTACGTTCAATATGACCATTTGGGAAAAACAATATGTATTATTTATGTTATGGCCCATCCACCCTCGTTTATTTAAGGCTGATACATTCAATTTGTAATCAAAAAAAAACTTGGACACCAACATAAATGACTTATCGAGACTCGAAACATACCCTAAACTTGGATCTCTGAAATGGGAGAGATACCGACGTTCAAGCTAAAAAATTTTTCAAAATTAGCCCTTGGAATTTGATACTTGCATTAATCTATTTGTATGGATGACATCGAACCCAAACCCCAAAAAAAAAAAAAAAAAAAAAAAAAAAAAAAA
>JAMZAV010006882.1:0-32166 GCA_024449915.1 Sweltsa coloradensis | reverse complement strand
TTTAAAAAAAAAAAATCCAAAAAATTTTACAAAAATTTTTTAAAAAAATTAAAAGGAAATTTAAATAAAAAAATAAAAAATTTTTAATTTTTTTTTGTTAATTTAAAAAAAATTTTTTAATTTTTTTTGTTTTAAAAAATTTTAAACTTAGTAATGATTTTTTCACAGAACAACAGAAAATTCGCAAAACAGGCAGCTCAATCCCCAAATTTAGCTCACCAACAACGCGGGGGGGGACTAAGCTTTTTTCCTGTACTAGAAATTTATAAAAATGTTGTGGAAGCAAG
The DNA here is from genome assembly GCA_024449915.1 of Sweltsa coloradensis. Classification (NCBI taxonomy): domain Eukaryota; kingdom Metazoa; phylum Arthropoda; class Insecta; order Plecoptera; family Chloroperlidae; genus Sweltsa; species Sweltsa coloradensis. The sequence goes on along the minus strand of JAMZAV010006882.1, from coordinate 31,879 downwards.
TAGATAAGAACTTTAATTTTGGTCCCTTTGACCAAATTGGGGAGGCGGTAAGTGAGATGAAAATTTAGAAATTTTTGTTAAAATTAGTGTGGAACCTTAAATGAGCATGACACCCCTAAAAAATTAAGAGAAAAAGGGTAACCCAGTCCCAGGGGGTTAACAACAGATTTTGGACAACATGCGGGAGAGACCATTGCGCAAAGAATTCAAAATTTTTAGAAGGCAGCAACGTGGCAGGAAAATAATCAGATTCGTTTTTCTAAAGTGAGAATTTAAAGTCATCTTTTGAAATGATATTTTTTTTCAAAATCTTTATGGTAGTTTTATAATAAGTTGAAGGTAACAAAGAGAAAAAAGAGTGTATTCCTCATTGACAGGAATGGGGAATCTACACGTTAATCCTGACATTGATGTTTGTTACAGATAAGTTTTGTTGTGAACGATTAGATTTTCCAGTAAAATTTTAGTAAGTTAAAGATTAAATAGAAGAGAAGCAGGGGATCTCCCGCATACAAAGGTAATAAGAAGAAGATTCAGCAATCAAACGCTTAAAAAATTGAAAGCTCGACAACACTTCAAGGATTTCATGTAGTTTCAAGAAATGCGCATAAATAGTCGGATTATTGGTTTTAAATTTTCCCCATTTTTTTCTTGGGTCATTTTCCAACACAGCGAAATTGGTGGGGTAACAATTATTTATGGGGTAAAGGTAAAAAGAGGATAGGAATCTTACGACCTATATAACCCTTTTCCCAAATTTGTGGGGAAAATTATTGAAAATATTTTGCAATGGGGTTATTACAGAAGGGGATGCTCGAAGGTTTAAGTGCAAACCAGCATGGTTTCAGAAAGGAGGCAACGCGAAGGCCCCTTAGTTTTACAGATTTTGTCTAAAAAGGGGTTTGAAAACAAAAAAAGAAAGGTTGGAGCTTTTTTTTTTTTGATCTTAGGAAAGATTGTTTTCAGTCCCTTTTTTTGCTTTTTAAAAAAAACTAAAAACCAGGTTAACAAAAGCCCTTTTTTGTAATCAATATTGTCGGATTACTTTTTAAAAGAAAAAATATATCAATCTTCCCAAAAATATAGTTAAAAAGATTCAATATATTTGTGGAGTCCACAAGGATCAATATTAGAACCCCTTTTATTTATCTTTACATATTTATATATCTACTATAAAGGGAGGAATCAATTAATTTTGGTTTGCTGATGGGTTGGTATTTTTTTGGTGGGATGTTGAAAGATCGTAAAAAGTTTTTCAAGAAGTTTTGAAAAAGGTGGATGATTAGTTTAAAACTCAGGAACTTGATATTAAATTAAGTAAAACAATTTTTTTTATTTTTACAAAGGCTAAGCATGAATGATATTTATTTGACGTTTAATTGTAAGGTAAACTAATTTTAGAGTGTATGAATTTAAAAAATCGTGGAGTTTTTTTAAGATAGCAATTTAAATTTAAGAAAAATTTTGAAATTATGAATAAAATATCATCAGCAATTGGGTTTTTAAGAAAATGAAGAGGTTTTAACAGAGAGAATGTTAAGGGTACTTTTAGATTTTATATTAATTATTATTTATATTTTTTAGTGGTTGGGCAGTAAGACCTTTTACCGAAATGTTTTCTTTAAAGAGAATTGACCATATTCTGTTGATTTAATTTCCCCAGAGCCAAGTTTTTAAATTTTTATTACTTCACGATTGAGGAAAGAATTTAAAATAGGTATGGAAATACATAAAAGTATTGAAATGAGTATTCAGGTATTTTACCCAAATTTTTTCAAAACGTTTATCGTGATAGAAATTCTATCTAATGTATTTATTTAAATTCTAAATTTAAAATTTTAGAAACATTAAAAAAGTATTTTGTACAGAGGAGTATCCTTTTGGAATTCAATTTCTTATGATATTAGAAGCCAGTTTACTGAGCTAGGATTAGTACAATTTAAAAGTAAAATTGAAGCAATGATATTGAATCGAAGAACAATGAAGAATTAATGTTTATATTTATTTGTGGGCCATTGTCTGTGTGTTTATGTAATGTTAATTTATCTTCATAAGTTCTTATTTATGATTTTGCTGTTTTCTTTGTTTGTTCATTATTGCTTTGGTTATGATATTGTAACCGCACGGCCTGTGCCAGTCTCATTTAGGCCCTCAGCCGGAGAATTTTTTCATTTTTATTTAAGATATTTGCATATGGTAATATTAATTTGTAACGATAATTGCATTAATTGGTTAGGTTAATTTGCATATCACGTGCAAATTAACGTGATGTCATATATCACAAGTATTTTCAGTGGTCACTCTAGTTGTGCAAGTACAGCTGAGAGTCAATGTTTAATTGTTTTTGGTTAATTTTACCGATGTTATTGGGTTCGGTAGTAGAGGTAACGGTTTTTCCAAACACCCTGCAGTAACAAGAGCTGAGAGTTGGTTTTAGCACAGCAAGTTTGTGGTGTTCTTGGCTCTGGAATATGAAGCCTAGCTAGCCCATCACTCGCTTCGCCGGTCTTCGTCTTGGCCTAAGCCAATTGCAAACGCGGATGGTGCGCAGGAAAACTGGTCAGTCAAACTGCAAATGAAGGCGAATTCTCGTCAAGAAACGGAAGTACGTAAGCAACCCCTAGACCAATAACAACCCCCAATTTCAAAGTGCGCGGTATGTGAGACCCAATCACAGGGCAGAATGTGAGCCTCGACGGAAGTTGTGGCAGGCAAGCAAGTGCGTGTGTTTTTGGAAACGAGTCGGTCACTACGATCAGCATCCCAGCAGCCGGCAGTCGGTGATATTCCTAAAGTGGGGATGAAACCCAGGTCGGGTTTGTACCTCCTGTTGAGGTCAAGCGATATATCGAGTGTTTAATCATGTTTTACAAGTATTAATCGTCGAAAACTTCGCGATAGCCGAGCATCGTGCTAACCACATGGCCAGTACCTAGTAGCCATGCGCGAATAACGACGACACCGCAATTGATATGGTAAATTCTTAAATCAACACCATACGGAGTGACATGCAAGTGCAGTAAAAGTAATTTAACGTTTTTCGGTCATTTCTACGTAAGTTTGACTTGGTATGTCCAGCCACGTGGGACAGCCCTCACATCTTCATCATCGTTGGATCTTCAACAATCTACGCAAGTAAGATAGGCCTACATAATCCCATAAGTTACAATCCCTCCCAATTGTTCGAGAACCAGAGAACGTCGAGTTCTTCTAGGGGCCTAGGCGGTCTCTTAGGACGGCTGGAAATCGGCTAGTTCACAGTCACGTGACCCCGATATCACGGCAGGCGCGGGCACAGGGCCCTTCCGTAGCAGAGTTCTACCGTTGGCCACCCCTCTCCCCCGGCCAGTCCCGTGCGATGCACTTCCAAGATGGCTACGCCCTCCCCCTCCCCCTCTTCGAACGACGATAGGCTACGAATCCACGTATTACAATAAGACCTATTCTAATAAGGACTTGTAACCAGGGTATATTTTATTATGTTTTTCTTTATTGCACGAGTTGGATCCAACCTAAATCACCTGTTGTCAGTAGTTAGCATTTCTCAATCGCAACAATATAATGCCAATTATGTTAATTCTCTTACTCACAGAGTATTGCATGCACATCCTGACATCCTCCTTTAAAGTCATTCTTACGCCTTCAGCCAATTATCTGCATAACGTCTAGAAATAAGTACAGGACAACAAGCAGGACCGTCGAGCAGCCACCGGATGTACGCAGCTCTTGGAGTGTGGAGCGGTTCAGCGCTAGTGCGCCAGGTGCAGGTACCTTTTCTCGATCCGCGAGGGCAGGAGTTGTATTGTGTTGTGTTTGCTCCGTCACTGTACATGTTTGTGTGTCATGTTTTGCTAGGCCTAGATTTTTCCACCCCCCCTATTAGAGCGTGTTGCAACAGTGTTGAAGTTGAGGTCACCTAGACGGTTGGTAATAGGTAAAAACGTATGCAAAAACCCGAGATTAAGTTAGCACGTTTGATAACCGTTGGTAAAATAGGAGACGTTTTAGTGTGTAAGGCGACAATATTTATTCAATGTATTTACAATTGATATTTTTCTGCCTAGATTGTCTGGTTGCCGCCCACTGGTGGAGCTTGCAACTTGAGTTAGGTGTCCTGTATCATTGCTGTGATCAGTTTTTGACTTAAACAATTTTAAATAATTATATATCTGATATAATTATATATTAGAGTCAAGATCTTTTGGACTTAATTGTTATGAAGATTTGAACACAAGAATGAAAGTTGAACACAAGAATGAAGATTCGCGTTCGGTGGTTTCTTCCGCGAAAGATTGATTACTCCCTGATTTGCTGTTCCTGGTTTTAGGCACACCTCATATTGGTTTGAGTGGGATCGTCTAATAAATCAGTATTTTCTTTTCGTTTTTCTTTTTCAATGTTTTTTTTCTTTCTTTTTTCTTTTTTTCTTATTACATATCCTTTTTCCTTTTTTTCTTTTCTTTCTTATTTTCTTTTCATTCCCCACCCTTTTTATATTGATTTATTCATTATTAGCATTTAATATCCTTTTTATTTGTAGTTCATTGTTGTGTCTGCATCTATGTTATTAGATTTATTTAGTTGTCCTCCTTTGTAAATCAGTTTTTTATAACTGAATAGGATATACGTTAAATAAATAAATAAAATAAAAATAAAATGAAGAAAGTTTTTATTGAGAAAAAAATATGAGAGAGAATAAAAGAAAAAATACACGGCAATTCGAAAGAGGGTGTCACAGTAATGGGAATTAATACAAGAAAACCATACCAATGTTTATTAATCCTTTCAAATAAGATCTTATATTAACGTTCGGAGGAAATAATTGCGATGTCGCTGAATTTTTGGAGAGACCTTCCTTTCCTTATATAATACTAATCAAAATACTAAAACTCCCTACAATCGGACTGTAGCTTTGGCGGCCACATTGGAAAATGGCGGCCAAAAAGTTTTAGTTATCGAATATCTCTAAATTGGTTGGAGGTAGACAAAATGTCGCAATGGCAAAAAATATTCCCCATGTAATTACCTACAAAAAAGGCGTCTTCTATAGTTTTGGTTGGGGCAAAGGTTACGTCACAAAATCGTGGTTAATACGCTGCTTATTGGAGTACTGCTAATTTCCTAATTTTCACGCCCAGCATCAAACAATGCCCGGTAAATCCGTATGGAATCGATTTAAATACAAAATAACTTTTATACGGGGTTCATGAAAGCTTCCATTATTATTTTAAAAAATTATGTCTGCGAAATCGGATTTACATTTACCCGGAATTTAGGTTTTTCCATTGTTGGCATTTCCTCAAAAATGGCTTTTTTGACTGTCCATTATTAAGCACTAAATAGCATCGGAGGAAAAATTCTTTCTACGCACATTGAAGTGACTTAAATAACGATGAGAAAACAACCAAAGTTTTAATCCAATATGGCTGATAATTCCTAATATCCACAACATCAAAGTGAATGATGTAACAAAAAGAGTGTAAAAACAGCACGAAAATAGTATTCATATTGTGAATATTAGGAATTAGCAGCCATATTGGATTTAAACTTTGGTTGTTTTTCTCATCGTTATTTAAGTCACTTCAATGTGCATTGAAAGAATTTTTTCTCGAATGCTATTTAGTGCTTAATAATGGACAGTCAATTATGGCATTGTTGAGGAAATGCCAACAATGGAAAAACCTAAATTCCGGGTAAATGCAAAATCCGATTTCGCAGACCTGATTTTTTAAAATACTAATGGAAGCTTTCATGAACCCCGTACAAAAGTTATTTTGTATTTAAATCGATTTCTTACAGATTTACCGGGCATTGTTTGATGCTGGGCGTGAAAATTAGGAAATTACGGTACTCCAATAAGCAACGTATAAACCACGATTTTGTGACGTAACCTTTACCCCTACCAAAACTATAGTAGACACCTTTTTTGAAGGGAATTAAATGGGAATATCTTTGACATTGCGACATTCTGTCTATCTCCAACCAATTTGGAGATATTCGATAACAACACTTTTTGGCCGCCATTTTCCAATATGGCGGCCGAAGCTCAAGTCCGATTGTAGGGGAGTTTTAGTATGTTGATAAGTATTATATAAGGAAGATCTCTGCAAAAATTCAGCGACATCGCAATTATTTCCTCCAAAAATTCTTATTTGACAGGATTATATGTATGAACCTATATATTACTTGCGTAGACACAAGAAAAAGTGTTATACACTGATTAGTGTTAGCGCTGTGATAAAACAATTAATTAAAATAATTAAATACATTAAAAATTTAAATTACAACACCCTTAAAAATATAAATAACATTATTTAAAGCGCCTGGTAATTATATTAAAAATCTCGGACATATCCAACTATTGCTATCTCCGATGAAATAAAATAAATATACGGGTAAATCAACTCCACTCTATTATTTCTATGCATATATTATTTCAGAATAGTTTAGTTGTGAATTAGAATATTCGTTGCATTTTATATAAATCAATATTCAAAATTGAGAAGGGTACACACGTCGCTTAAATACCAGGTAATGTAAATTCGACTGCACAAACACTACATTATTTTGATGTTGCATTTAGCCGACTACTTTTTTTTTCTAAAACGCACCAAATGCTTTCTAAAAACATGATTTAAAAATTGTCGCCTGCGGCGCTATTGTTTTATAGTACCCGTCCCGGACAAGATACTTGTGGACGCCCTTGACGGTGGGTATTCTTAGTTTGCCACGGCGTATCCAAGGGCTCGCCTGACAACGTATTTTAGGACACCAAAATCGGGTGCATGGGCGCCCGCAGAAGGGGGTGCCCCCCCTTGGCCCTGAGTAAGCAAAAGTGCTAATTTGCCCTCATTTTTTGTGTGGATTTATTATTAAACTTGTAGGCCTACAGACGATTTCTTTAAGGATCAATATTTGTTAAATTTAATGGTTGCCAATTTTTGCGAGATAAGTAGCTTATTGTGTCTTTTACCTGCAATAGTTCGTCTTGAGTTTTGAAAAGAATCCATGGATTAATGCGAGTTTTGACCGTCACAATAAAAGGCTTGCAAAAGAGAAGATGTGAAGTAGGGGAAAGTCAGATTATCTCAGTGGACATAAAAGCTTACCACCCAACTCAATGTTAAGAATCTGAAGCTTTTGACTAAAGGACAAAACAAAATGGGGGTGGGAATATTTTAAAGGTTTCCTTTTGGTGGTTTTCTAGTTTCGAGTATCGACTGCACAAAAATTGCAAAATTTTGGTATTGAATTCAGCCCAATACTTTTTTCTAAAACCCACCAAACCAATTCTAAAAACCTAATTTTTTAAATTTTCGCATGCGCCGCTATTGTTAAGGGGGCTCCGCCCCCCAAGCCCCGTGAACTTGCCTAACGAAAGTACAAATTGTAGCTTTTACTCCCTCTGCCAAAATTACTGCGGGCGCCCATGCGTGGGTGGGTGTTATACTATAAAGTTGGTCCGGCGGGTTTTCAGGGGTTCAAGCCGCCACTGACTGCTAGATCACCAGCGGACTACAGTCTTCCTGCAAGACTCTTTCACGAACTTTAATAACCTTCAATCTTTTAAAAAATCTTAGCATTTCCCCTCAAAGCTATGGTACATAAACTGCTAGCTCTCCAGCGGATTTCAGTCTTCCTGCAAGACTCTAACACGAAATCAACCTTCAATAATCGGTAGTAACATACTAGTACCTAGCGACGACAGGCATAACGGAGATCCAGTAAACCTTGTGTATCAACTGGCTCTACATCCATTCCCACTCCTACTCCCCTCCTACTCCATCCTAGCATTTCCCCTCACAGCAAGGGTATATATACTGCTAGCCCTCTAGCGGACATCAGTCTTCCTGCAAGACTCTTACACGAACTTTAACCTTTAACTATCGGTTCACAACATACTTGTAGCGACCACAAACCTAGCGGAATTCCAGTGAACCTTGTGTAACTCCTGGTTCTACATACATCCCCACTCCTACTCCTCTCTTCTCCATCCTAGTATTTCCCCTCATAGCCAGGGTATATAGCTCTCTAGCGGTCTTCAGTCTTCCTGCAAGACTCTAACACGAACTTCAACCTTAAACTATCGGTACGTTACATACTTGTACTTAGCGACCACAAACCTAGCGGAGAACCGGTGGACCTTGTGTAACTCATGGTTCTCAATTCATCCCCACTCATACTCCCCTACCACACCATTCTAGCATTTCCCCTCACAGCCAGGGTATATATATATACTGCTAGCTCACCAGCGGACTTCAGTCTTCCTGCAAGACTCTTAACATAAACTTCAACCTTCAACTATCGGTACGTAACATACATATAGTTTGGGTCAAGATCGAAGAGCGCTAGCGGTTTCTTTCAGATCTTCATGAATAGGGTTTCCTATCATGTACTTGTCAAAGGTACAATAAGGCAAATGATTGCTTCGGCTGCCGTCAAGAATTTGTGTTTTTCTACTAAAGACTCTGAAAACATACATTCAACCCTTCGGTAGGCCGGGTCAGGTATTAGTACTTTGTTTGTGTGATGCGTTGATGGACTGGTCGATGTTTTTATCCCGTTTGGTGACAGTAGTAGGACCTGTGTCCGTGCGCCCGCTGAGAAGCTCTTTTGAAGAAGTTAAGTGGGCGTGTGATCCTTCGTGAATAGAGCTCTAGAATGTGCTCTTCCAAGTTGGCGAAAACTATACCATGCGACCACAAACATAGCGGAGATCCAGTGAACCTTGTGTTATTCCTGGCTTCACCCATATCCCCACTCCTACTCCCCTCCTACGCCATCTTAGCATTTCCCCTCACAGCCAGGGTATATATATACTGCTAGCTCACCAGCGGACTTCAGTCTTCCTGCAAGACTCTAAAACGAAATCAACCTTCAATAATCGATAGTAAATATACAAGTACCTAGCGACGACAGACCCAGCGGAGATCCAGTGAACCTTGGGTATACACCTTGCCTCACCCTCATCTCTATTCCTGCGCCCCTCTTGCTCTATCTTAGCATTCCCCCTGACACCCAGGGTATATATACAGTTAGCTCTCCAACAGACTTCAGTCTTCCTGCAAGACGCTAACGAACTTCAACCTGCAACTACCTGTACGTATCATATTATCGTACATAGCCACCACAAACCTAGCTGAGATCCAAATGATCAATTAAGGACCAAAAAATATATTACTAGGAAGCTTTGCAAACGCCTTTTTCAGGCGCGTTGTTGGAAGGGCGTATTTTTTTAAACGTAAAAAAGCGTACAATTGCGATTTTCATGAGAAATAATTTTTCGATTACGCTCAAATTTCACACGAATATATTAATTCATAAAATAAAGGTTCTGTAAAAAAATCATTACAATCGGATAAAGCATGTAGGTGTTATAAGTCGAAGAATTTTTTTAAAAATCGAAAAAATCGTAAAATTACGATTTTTATGAGAAATAATTCTTCGATTGCCCTCAAATTTCACACGAATATATCAATTCACAAAATTAAGGTTATTGGATGAGCGAAGCGAAGACTTCAATTTCACTGACCCCCAAAAAATTTAGCTCGATGTGTTTTTTGTTTTTTTTTTTGTTTTTTTGTTTGTTTTTCCGTCTGTTTGTTCGCTCTCTACCGGGCAAACGGCATATGCGATCTTGATAAAAATTTGACACGACCTTCGTTTTCTCTGAACTTAGACTTGCCACGTTTTTGGGTACAATCGAAGAAATATTTCTCATGAATATCGTACTTTTACGATTTTTAGTGCGATATTTTCGTGCCATTTGGGCCGATTCTGACCAAACGGGTGGGGCTACAACGTTCATATTTCACATACACATTAAGGTTATGGTGATGTATTGCTTTCTGAAAGAAAAAGTTGAAAAAGTTAGCCAGAATCGAGAGAAATAAAGCTTTTAATATACGTTTTTTGACTTTTTGTGCGATATTTTCGTGCCATTTGGGCCAATTCAGACCAAACGGGTGGGGCTACAACGTTCATATTATACATGGACATTAAGGTTATGGTTATGTAGTACCTTTTGAAAGAAAAAGTGGAAAAATTTAGCCAGAATCCATAGAAATAAAGCTTTTAATACAAGTTTTTTACGGTAAATAATACCAATTGACAAGAAACAAAAGAAACTTGACAACATTCACCTAGAATGCGTAGGCAGCAAAACAAAGCACTTGCAAAAGTAAAGATATCCCACGCAAACTAAAACCTTTAAAAAGCTCATCCATCAACGCGGCGGGACTTTAGCGTTTTCCTAGTGTGAAAAAATTATTACAATCGGACAAAGCATGCAGGTGTTATAAATCGAAGAAATTTAAAAAATCGAAAGAAAACGTAAAACTGCATATTAATTCATAAAATAAAGGTTCTTTATAAAAATCATAACAATCGGATAAAGCATGTAGGTGTTATAAGTCGAAGAATTTTTTTTTTATCGAAAAAATGGTAAAATTGCGATTTTTATGAGATATAATTTTTTGATTGCGCTCAAAAACGTGGCAGTTCTAAGTTAAGAGATTTCGAAGGTCTCCATAAAATTTTATTACAATTGGAGTATCGGTTTAGCCGGAATCGTGTTAACAGTCACACAAAAATACAAAAAAAATTAAAAAGAAAGAAAGAAAGAAAGAAAGAAATATTCCGGATTTTTTTCCCCAGCGTAGTGAAATGGAATCTTCGCTACGCTCATCCAATTATTATTACTAGGAAAACGCTAAAGTCCCGCCGCGTTGATGGATGAGCGTTTTTTTGTAAGTTTTTTTTTGCGTTTTGTGCGTTTGTTTGCACTTTTCCTTTGCAAGTGCTTTTTGAATGCATTGTGGAGGTGATTGTTGTCAAGTTTCTATTGTTATTGTTAATTGGTATTATAAACTTCAAAAAAACTCATATTAAAAACCTTTATTTCTGTAGATTCTGACTAATTTTTTCAACTTTTTCTTTCAAAAGGTACTACATCACCATAACCTTAATGTCCATGTGAAATCTGAACGTTGTAGCCCTACCCGTTTGGTCAGAATCGGCCCAAATGTGACGAAAATATCGCACTAAAAATTGAAAAACTAATATTAAAACCTTTATTTCTATGGATTCTAGCTAACTTTTTCAACTTTTTCTTTCAAAAGGTACTACATCACCATAATCTTAATGTCCATGTGAAATATGAACGTTCTAGCCCCACCCGTTTGGTCAGAATCGGCCCAAATGTCACGAAAATATCGCACTAAAATCGAAAAAAATCGTAAAAGTACGATATTTATGAGAAATATTTCTTCGATTGTACCCAAAAACAATACACCTCTAAGTTCAGAGAAAACGAAGGTCCGGTCAAATTTTCATCAAGATCGCGTATGCCGTTTGCCCGGAATCGAGCGAACAAACAGACGGAAAAACAAAAAAAAAAAAAAAAAAAAAAAAAAAAAAAAAAAAAAAAACACCCGAGCTAAATTTTTTGGGGGGTCAGTGAAATTGAAGTCTTCGCTTCCGCTCGCTACGCTCGCTCGCTCATCCAATTATTATTAGTAGTATTATAGCATTTCCCTTTACAGCCAGGGTAATAATATATTATATATAATATACTAATATAAAAAAATAATAAGTTCATAACGATTTTTCTCATAGAGAATTATTTTTTTGCTGCCAGTTTTTACCAATTTTAATTCTAAATTAACCAGTAAGATAATAATTCAACGGAACCTGGAACTTTAATATTTCCTCCATTTTCCCCGAATGAAATCTAAAGAGGCAAAATGGATGAATTATTAAGCGAGCGAAGCGAGCGAAGCGAGCGTTTCCATTTGACTCTGCCGGAAAAATTTGTCACTCGTTTTGTTTTTTGTTTTTTTTTGTTTTTGTTTTTTTTTTTTGTATGTCTCGCCATAACGTTCGAACGGAGGCTCGGATCGAGTTGAAATTTTGACCATCCGCAAGCTTTGTTCTCGATTGAATGCCATTAGTTTTGTGGCAAAATCGTTCAAAAAGTTAAAAAGTTACATTAAAGTTAATCGAAAGTTTTTTTTCAAACAAAACCGGCGACAAAATCTGAGATAGCTAAATCATTAAGAATGTCCGTCCGGTCACGAATATGTTAATTTTAGTTTGATCCGATAAGTAGTGTAGATGGAAATTACATTATAACAAAAGTAACGTTGCCATGGCAACGAAAAGACGCGCGAAGTTTCTAATGCACTGCCACCTAGAAGTAATCAAAATACTTTCGAGGAAGCAGTCTATTATTTGTCACCAAAGAGTTTAAATATTTTTCCCAATGAGTCAAGGTCCTCTAGATGGCGGTGGATTTTATCCACAAAGTAAAGATTTACATACGGGTTTACCCAAATACCTTGGCAATAATAAATAATTAAGCGAGCGAAGCGAGCGTTTCCATTTGACTCTGCCGGAAAAATTAGTCACTGGTTTTGTTTTTTTTTTGTTTGTTTGTTTTTTTTTTTTGTTTTTTTTTTTTTTTGTTTGTTTGTATGTCTCGCGATAACGTTCGAACGGAGGCTCGGATCGAGTTGAAATTTTGACCATCCGCAAGCTTTGTTCTCGATTGAATGCCATTAGTTTTGTGGCAAAATCGTTCAAAAAGTTAAAAAGTTACATTAAAGTTAATCGAAAGTTTTTTTTTAAACTAACCGGCGACAAAATCTGAGATAGCCAAATCATTTAGAATGTCCGTCCGGTCAAGAATATGTAAATTTTATTTTGATCCGATAAGTAGTGTAGATGGAAATTACATTATAACAAAAGTAACGTTGCCATGGCAACGAAAAGACGCGCGAAGTTTCTATCTAATACACTGCCACCTAGAAGTAATCAAAATACTTTCGAGAAAGCAGTCTATTATTTGTCACCAAAGAGTTTAAATAGTTTTCCCAAGAAGTCAAGGTCCTCTAGATGGCGGTGGATTTTATCCACAAAGTAAAGATTTTTACACACGGGTTTACCCACATACCTTGGCAATAATAAATAACATTGGAAACGCAAACGCCATAAATTTTATGTGTAATGTGGGTCTAGCTTTAGCACGTGCTCGCTTATCAACGCGTCCAACTGAGCGTTTCCTAGTATCGGAAACATGGCCCTGTGGACAGCGAACGTCGCAAATTTTAAAATTTAAAAAATGTGCATTGTGGGTCTAGCTATAGCACGTGCTCGCTTATCAACGCGTCCAACTGAGCGTTTCCTAGTATAAAATATAATGTCCACATAAAAACGTTAGACGTAAGCATAAGGTTTTATTAACGCAAAGTCGTAATGTTGGAACATAGGAAACACGTACAAGCGTTCACACAAATGCGCTAGTTTTAAGACATAGTTAAGCGAGCGTAGCGAGCGTTTCGATTTGACTCTGCCGGAAAAAATAGTCACTAGCTTTTTTTTTGTTTGTTTGTTTGTTTGTTTGTTTGTTTGTTTTTTTTTTTGTATGTCTCGCGATAACGTTCGAACGGAGGCTCGGATCGAGTTGAAATTTTCACCAACCGCAAGCTTTGTTCTCGATTGAATGCCATTAGTTTTGTGGCAAAATCGTTCAAAAAGTTAAACAGTTACATTAAAGTTAATCGAAAGTTTTTTTTTTCAAAAACTCAACGGCGACAAAATCTGAGATAGCCAAATCATTTAGAATGTCCGTCCGGTCACGAATATGTTAATTTTATTTTTATCCGATAAGTAGTGTAGATGGAAATTACATTATAACAAAAGTAACGTTGCCATGGCAACGAAAAGACGCGCGAAGTTTCTAATGCACTGCCACCTAGAAGTAATCAAAATACTTTCGAGGAAGCAGTCTATTATTTGTCAACAAAGAGTTTAGAGTTTAAATAGTTTTCCCAAGGAGTCAAGGTCCTCTAGATGGCGGTGGATTTTAAAGTAAAGATTTAAACACGGGTTTACCCAAATACCTTGGCAATAATAAATAATACTGGAAACGCGAACGTCGTAAATTTTAAAATTAAAAAAAATGGGCAATGTGGGTCTAGCTATAGCACGTGCTCGCTTATCAACGCGTCCAACTGAGCGTTTCCTAGTTTTAACACAAGACACTGTTTTAATGCGTAAGAAAGTTGAACAATTTTCAACTTTACGACAAAACCTTATGCTTGCGGACGAAAAAGTTGAGTCAAACTAACATCTACTTTGAAAGTCTTGACTACTACAGTCAATTACGCTTCCGCAATAAATATACTAGGAAACGCTCATTTGAACGCGTTGATAAGCGAGCACGTGCTATAGCTAGACCCACATTGCAATTTTTTTAAATTTTAAAATTTGCGAGGTTCACTGACCACGGGGCCATGTTTCCAATATCATTTATTATTGGCAAGGTAGGACTATTTGGGTAAACCTTTACTTTGCGGATAAAATCCACCGCTATCTAGTTCTAGAGGACCTTGATATCATTTCTTTGGGAAAACTATTTGAACTATTTGGTAACAAATTATACACTGCTTCCTCGATAGTTTTGTAAGCGAGCGAAGCGAGCGTTTCCATTTGACTGCCGGAAAAATTTGTCACTGTTTTTTTTTGTTTTTTTTGTTTGTTTGTTTGTTTTTTTTTTTTTTTGTTTGTATGTCTCACGATAACGTTCGAACGGAGGCTCGGATCGAGTTGAAATTTTCACCATCCGCAAGCTTTGTTCTCGATTGAATGCCATTAGTTTTGTGGAAAAAATCGTTTAAAAATTTAAAAAGTTACATTAAAGTTAATCGAAAGTTTTTTTTTCAAACTTCACGGCGACAAAATCTGAGATGGCCAAATCATTTAGAATGTCCGTCCGGTCACGAATATGTTAATTTTATTTTGATCCGATAAGTAGTGTAGATGGAAATTGCATTATAACAAAGTACGGTTACCATGGCAACGGAAAGTCGTGCCGCTTTTTGGCTCATGATAGCGGTCGAACGGAGGCTCGGATCGAGTTGAAATTTTCACCATCCGCAAGCTTTGTTCTCGATTGAATGCCATTAGTTTTGTGGCAAAATCGTTTAAAAAGTTAAAAAGTTACATTAAAGTTAATCGAAAGTTTTTTTTTTTTCAAACTCAACGGCGACAAAATCTGAGATAGCCAAATCATTTAGAATGTCCGTCCGGTCACGAATATGTTAATTTTATTTTGATCCGATAAGTAGTGTAGATGGAAATTACATTATAACAAAAGTAACGTTGCCATGGCAACAAAAAGACGCGCGAAGTTTCTAATGCACTGCCACCTAGAAGTTATCAAAATACTTAAGAGGAATCAGTCTATTAATTGTCAACAAAGAGTTTAAAAAGTTTTCCCAAGGAGTCAAGGTCCTCTAGATGGCGGTGGATTTTAAAGTAAAGATTTAAACACGGGTTTACCCAAATACCTTGGCAATAATAAATAATACTGGAAACGCGAACGTCGTAAATTTTAAAATTAAAAAAAATGTGCAATGTGGGTCTAGCTATAGCACGTGCTCGCTTATCAACGCGTCCAACTGAGCGTTTCCTAGTTAACAAATAATACACTGCTTCCTCGATAGTATTTTGATTACTTCTAGGTGGCAGTGCATAGTGCGAACCTCGTGCGACTTTTCGTTGCCATGGTAACGTTACTTTTGTTATAATGTAATTTCTATCTACACTACTTATCGGATCAAAATAAAATTAACATATTCGTGACCGGACGGACATTCTAAATGATTTGGCCACCTCAGATTTTGTCGCCGTTTAGTTTGAAAAAAACTTTCGATTAACTTTAATGTTACTTTTTAACTTTTCGAACGATTTTGCCACAAAACTAATGGCATTCAATCGGGAACGAAGCTTACGGATGGTCAAAATTTCAACTCGATCCAAGCCTCCGTTCGAACGTTATGGCGAGACATACAAAAAAAAAAAAAAAAAAAACAGTGACTAAATTTTCCGGCAGAAACAAATGGAAACGCTCGCTTCGCTCGCTTAATAAAGTTGGCAGGACTTAGAGCATTATTTGCATAATTATCAACATTGATTGCAAAAATTATGATATAAATAATATCTTCATTATAACCTTCGAATCCTTCTTTAATAAAAGTTCTCTCTGTTTACTCTGCAAAGAACTTAAAAGACAACTGACATATCTTGGCCTAAATTATTTGTGCTTACGTTTCTATGTGTACCGGTACGCTTACGCACTACGCGTTAAAACTAAAACCTTACGTGTTATGTTTTTATGTGAATCCACCGTTAATTTTTATTACTGAATTGAGCGCCGCCAAGTATCAGCTTTCTCCGATAGAGCGGTCTGGCGTGCTCGCAGCTGCACACACACCTCGTTGTGCACACAGCATCTAGAGATGACGGTTATCGATTGAGCTACGGTAGTATGTGGAATGGTACTTACAATCGTTCATAGGTAGAGCTACAATCCCACTCACTTGGTTGAATCTAAAGGCCGACTTTGCTAACCTTCCCCCACCACCGCGTGTTCACGGTTCGCTTGCTATGCTACTATATACGTTTATAGGCGGACACCGTAGCAGGGTGGTAACAGATGGGATTGCTAAGGTAGGGTTCGCTCTGCGCTGGTTCAAACCCCCAACAATGTTTTTTTTTTTTTTTAATAGAAATGTTAAAGATTTAGAAGTATTTTTGTTTATTTTAAATAATAGTTAATAGAACTCTTTTCCAGGTAAAAGCAATTTATATTTTAAATAGTAACGTTAAAGGTTTTGGAAGGTATTTTTTGTTTTTTTTTTAAAAATAGTTGATAAAACTACTTTCCGGAAAATTTAATTTATTTTTTAAATTAAAAACTTTAAAGGGTTTTAAAGGGTTTTTTTTATTTTTTTTCCTCATTCAAAAAGGGTTTTTAAACTTTTTCTTTAAACTGACGGCAGACATTATGTTTGCGCGCGCATATGAGCCCAGGCATCGAGCTTTTTTGGGTAGGGGGAAGCATGACGTCACATCTTTGAAGAAAACTTGGGGCAAAGACGACCCCCCCCAAAGCCCAAACGTGACTTTGGGGACGCGGGGGCGATGCTGTACCCCTTGTCTACATGTAAAATGGCCCTGGTATTGCTGTGTTTTGGATCCCAAAAAAAGAATTAAAAAAGAGGGGGCAGTATTCTTTTTTTTTTTTTCCACAGGATGTAATACGGTTTTTTATTTTAAAAATTTTAGTAAGATTTTGTGCGCCTGGGGGCCAAAAACAAATTAAAAATCAGAAAATTTATGTGCCCACCGTTAACCAGCCTTTTAGTCATCATAAGTAGGGTATACATTTTTGGCCTAGGGGTTTGGACCGGGCCCTTTAGGCCTAACCCTACCAAAAACCTAAAAAAAAATTTAAATTACAATTAGATTTAGACATAGGCATTTCAAAATAAATGGAATTTTTTGTTTACATTTTTCCAAAAAATGAAAAAAGAGAAAAATTTATGACTCCTAATGGGATAATTTTACCCCCCCCACCCGCATACAATTTAAATATTTTTCGAAACATTTTGGGGAAGAAATGAAGTTTTTATGATTTATGTTAAGGGCGCGTAAAAACCGTTGGTCGTATTGCGCCCCCTGTGATTGTAGTTTATTATAATGAATCTTTTGACAGATGGAAATTGGGGGGGGCCGGGGCACGACTAAAAAAACTGATGAAATTTCCCAAAGCTTTTTTTTTTTCCCCAAATTTTAATTATTATTATTTTTATTATTTTTTATTATTTTATTATTATTATTATTATTATATTTTTAAATTATTATTTTTATTATTTTTATAAAAAATTTGTTTTATTTTTTATCAATATTTTGCAAAAAAAATTTTCCATGTAGGGCCAAACCCTACAAAACAAAAAGGCTAATAGTGTGAGGCCTACTTTTTTTCTTGTTTACAGGGTTATAATTTTTTAAAGACTGCCAGTGCCCCCCCTAATTATGTCAAGTGAAATTTTTTGCTATTACGGGTGTCTTTTTTATTTACTTTTTATTGGGGCGCAAGAATTACTTTTTCTTTATAATTCGTCCGAATATGAGATAACCCCAATGCTTACACCTTAATCATATTTCAAAAAACCTTCATAAAATTGGGCCGTTCTCGAGGGGGATTCAAACCCCGGAAACCTCTTGCTCTGATTGGGAAAGGTCACGGGTTCGCACCCCTTTCGAGCCCCTAGCAATTTTAAAACTGAAGGTTTTTGCCCAAGTTTTTCCCAAATCGAATGCAAGGGATTGAGTCCCTCTAAAATGCCCTGGACATCCTTTCAAAAGGTCCTATCAGCAACATACCTATCCCTTTGTTCGACCCAAGTAACACTCTGTCTATCATCCAAATAAAAGGGAAACCCCGGGGGTTTTTGGGCACAATCAAATGTAAAAAATTCCCATCACCTGTAATACCCTGTCCTCTTGCCCCGTATTGACATTTTTAAAAACCACTGGACCTTTTTGGAATCTTACCCGCCTGTATTTGAGGGAAAGTCCCCTTTTATGTAAATGTGTGTCCACTAATTTTTTCGTCATGAAGATTTAGAAGTTTGGGTTTCGTTTTTCAAATTTTTCCAACAAAAAGGAGGGAGGTCTCAAACAACCTGGTCCTTTTTAGTTTGATGATTGACAGAGTGGTTTTCTTGGGGGGAACAAGGTTAAAAGGTTTGTCACAAACTGGGTTTTCCCCGGGTAAATCTGTGGTTTTTACAAGGGGGGCACCCTACCAAAAAAATTTTATAATAATATTAAAATCGAAATCTGTTGATAGGTGTCCAAAATTAATGGTTTTAATTTTTTATTTTAAGTCTTTTACAGTTTTTAATATAATTTTTATTTTTTTAAAAATTTTAAAAAATAAAAATCATAACTAAATAAAAAAAGGCCTACAGCAGGCAAGGCATGAAAACAAAGGAAAAATAATATATTTTTAAAAGGGGGAATTTTCATAATGGTTTTTTAAAGCAAAAGATAGTCCTAGGCGGTTATGCCCATGATTACTTCCTATTTAGTAAAAAGTATTAAAATGGGGCACACAAATAAAATTCCACATACAAAATACACATTTTCCAATATTTTAAAAATAATTAAATATAAATTATTTCTTAGTTTCGCCCACACAAACCTGTAGATTAAGACGTTGGGCCCAAAGAAGGGGATTTTGATAGACCTACAACGACCAAATATTCACGATTAGTAAGTTGTTTGCATACAAAAAAATTGTTTGTTTCTTAGCTGTAGTTATGAATGAATGAATCCTTAGAAAAAGTGGGAACTGACAGATTCTCTTGAAAATGTAGGCTTGCGCGAACGTTATAGCCTTGCGCGCTAAGCAGCCGAGTTCAAAAGAAAACCAATGTCACGTGACTTTCCCGCTGCCCGCGCGCTGTGGATATGTTTGCTTCAATTTCGCCGCGCTGCCAGGTATGCGCGATGCTCCCTCTACCCAATATAGCTCGATGGAGACAGGTTAGTCATGGTGCGCGCGCCACGCTAGACAGAGAGGGGAAAGGTTAGCCAAGTCGGCCCCGGTGTCATATTACACTCACTTCAACAATTGCTGCTTTAGTGCTACATTTCCACCACAGATGGTGCGCGAGCCTCTTATTCAGATTTATTTCCGTGGGTCCAGAGCGTGTGACACCAGGGGGGTGGGGGACGTGGGTTCGACTCCCGCATATGACATGGGTTTTTGTAATTATCCGACACACTCCAAAAATACAAATTTTCCGAAAATAGATGCTTGTAGCATAAAGAAATCACATCAGCGGAAGGGTTTAATGCCACCGCTAGAATATACAATTACAACAAGTATAGATGCATGTAATCTAGCGACCATAAGTAAATCAAAAGTTCTAAGTGAATTTACATCTGTCTATGGTCTACCGAGATACAGTATACATTGTAAATTAATAATATATAAAATATATCTTTATTATGTATGTATCTACATCACGTTCAGATACAAAGGTACAAGATACTTTCTGTCAAAATAGATTAATAGTTTCTTTGTTCACATTTTTCTTAATATTAAAAAAAAATCCTACCTGCCTAGAAAGGACACAACTACAGCATAATGTGAGTTGAGAAATACACAGAATAAATTATTAATACAATTTTAAAGAAAACTATAGTGGAAATGAAAAAATCTACAAAGCAATCAATCTCAAATTTTGATACAAAGTACTGCTAAAGGCCAATCATATTTGCATATGGAGCAAAAAAAAATTCTACAATTTTTGTACGGAATTTAGCGAAAATGTCTTAAATTTGCATAAATATATATTTTGTATTCAACTTATATTCACTTCTTTCTAGTTATAATTAAGACAACTAAGTATGCTTTTTCCAATAAAATAAAACTCTGAGAAGATAGGCTTCATTAAAAAAATTATCTTTACCTGTATCTAGATCAATTTGGACCAAGGCATCGTTACTTTACCTAGATTTTGAAATCATTAGTTATTTGTAAGGGGAATCCTCCACATAACAAAAACTTGTAAAAATACAGCCAAAACTTACACACTCAAAAAAAATGAGATCTAACAAAAGGGCCAAGCTCATCTACCCTTCCACATTTGCGCATTATTAATTCATAAACGTACAGTGTCCCGTAACAACATCTTAGAAAAGCTTGGCAAAATAGAATTTGCAACTATTAATTTAAACGTAATAGTTCATCCTAATTCTTTTTTTCTAATTAATTTAAACGTAATGGTCATGCAAATTCTATTTGGCCAAGATTTTCTAGGATGTTGATACGGGACACTGTACGTTTATGAATAAGAATGCGCAAATGTGGAAGGGTAGATGAGCTTGGCCCTTTTTTTGATCTGTTACGTGGGGGATCTCATTACTTTTTCAAGTTCCAATGCAAAATTATTTGTTAAAATATAATAATTTTATCAAAGTCGATTTAATTTCTATGGTATAACCAATAAACAATAGTATGTAAAATATCTAGTGGCCCAAAGACTTGCTTCTAGTAAACAATGTAGGCGAACATTGTCAAGTAACTATAGTTACTTGTTTATTGTATGCCTGTATAAGGCTTATATTAAAACCTTTATTTGGAAGCCTTCCAGCAAATTTTTTCAAGTTTTATTTTCAAAAGGAACTAGATCACTATTACCTTAATGTCCATATAAAATATGAACGTTGTAGCCCCACCCGTTAGGTCAGAATCGCTGTGGAACTGACGTATTGGACAGTAGTCAGTAGAAGTAGTAACTAACATTTTGAGCATGTTTCAAGTCATCTTTTCACCAAGAAGTAATGTTCGTACACCAACCAAATTTGACATGTGTTGTCAGGAACTCAAATCTCCTTGATTTTAATAGTTTTTAAGTTCACATCACGTTTCATGATGGTTGGGTGACACCTCGAAATCACCCCAACTCTGCTTGCTGTATAAGGTGTCCGAGTGTGTAGCGCACCGCGGCTTGGCTGCGGCGCCCTAACGGGCACCTAGATAAGGCAATTCGATCAGTAATAATTTTTGCTCAAACAATAAAACATCATAATAATACTCTTAAGTCTAATGAATGAGAATCTTGATCCAACTGAAGATGCAATGTTTCAAGTTGTACAGGCATCTGGGAGAACTTGCTATTATATCTTCAATAATGTATTGACATTTTTATAAGTTGTGATAGGATAGGCAATATTATGGCAATGGGAAGAGGGAAAGGGGACGTTAGGACGTCTAGGGTCCGATAAATAGTTTTACGCGGGCATCAGCAAACAAAGAAAAGCTAAGAATGTTTCCGATCTACAATTCTTGATTATTACTCCCAAACAAACTAGGTACTTAAACAAACAAATATCATACTTAAGACGGATAACATCGTTGTTTGCAAATAAATAAAATATTTCGGATGTATTTCGGATGTGTGTAAGTAATGCCATTAAAATATTTTTTCTGGTGTGTGCAAGAAAATGCTAGAAAACGTTTTAAATATATATGACGTAAATATGACAATCATTAGGCCTCTTGCATGTGTCAACTTCATGGCTCTGTTTGATTGTTTTGACATTGATACTCCATACCGAAACCGAAACATGCATGAAACAGTATTGTATTAGAGATTGAACATTAATCATCGGAAAATAAAATGTAAATCATTATATAATGCAAAGTACTAAAGATTTACAACTCAAAATAACGTTGCATAGTGAAAAGTGGGTGTAAGCAATATAAAAATTTCAGCCATCCAAAACGTATATTTTTTCTCAACGTATAACATTAAAAAAATATTTCATGGAAGCAGAAATAGTGGGAGAAGAAGTAGACTTTCCAGAAGACAGAAGACATGCAAAAAAACTTGTAAAAATACTGTCGAACCTTACACACTCTAAAGTAACGAGATCTAAAAGAAAGGGCCAAGCTCATGTTTTTATAAATGTACACTGTCCGGTAACTACATCCTTGAAAAGCATGGCAAAATTTAATTTGCAACTGTTAATTTATAGTAAATAGTTCATTCAAATTCAATTTCGGCAATAATTTAGTAAACCGAGTTAAATATTAGATATTAAATTTATTAATTAGATAGATTAATTAGATAAATAAAAAAAGCTAAAGAGTTGAATTCAAATAGGTTTGAACGACCGGGATAAAATTATAGCGCATGCTTAGGTCTAAAAATAGCCCAATTTTTTTTGACAATATATATATATATATGTCTGGAATATACAAACTTAAAAAAAAAAAACTTCCTACTGTTTCTTACTATTGGCTTAAGCTACCCAAAAAATCAAAATTTGTGTCTCTATGTTAAATAGTGTTCGATTAAACGGCCCCCAAAATCTGCAAATTTAACAGGGGGAAACATAGGCCGTTCCTGCCCCCCATTATGAAGTGGTTGGGGGCCAGCACTAAACCCCACTTTTTAAACAACAAAGTCAAATAGTATTACTAAAAATTTCAGTGCCAAAGTACTTCCCGGGGTTTAAAAATCAGGCGCCATTGCTGATAGCTTTTTTGTTTTTCTGCATTTTTTTGTGCTGAGTTGATACTGAGCTTTTTGAAGGTCTTCAAACCTAACTGACTGGTTTATATTGCTTAAAAGTTTATATCATGCTATTAAAGAAATATCCCCCATAAAATTATATTTTGTCATTTTGTAACAATACTATAATATCTTGCATTAACTGGATATAGATCGTTTCAAAAAAGTTTATTAACCTGTCTAATTATAACAACGCCACCACATAGCTGAAGCATATATTAGTAATAAATGTTGCATACGAAAGAATGTGAAATCTTAGAAATATTCATTAACATAAAAATTAAAAACTTTTGATCCAATAACACTGAAAACGTATTAACGATGTAATATGGGGACTCATTGTCAGTGCAATAGTATAACTGCGTCCAATACAAGATCCAAAAAAATCCTCCTGAAAGTAGCAAAAAAATTATTTTTCAAATCGAAATAAGAGTTACCCGCTCAGTCGCGTAACTGATTTTGGTGGGGACAAATTAAACAGACTAAGCCAACCTGTAGCGCCGACACATCGACGAGGCAACACAACTACGGGCCTAAGGCATGTCAAAGGCTGCCAAATACAGAGCTTCCTACCTCCAAAATTACGCGTCATGTACAAAACACTAAGAAATGAATTTCATTGACTTGTCCACAATTTCTCTAAAAAACGCCCTCTAAGATCCTGAACCTGTGTCGAAATTCTTAACATAGCGCTTATTGTTGGGGGGCATCCCCCCCCCCATAATACCGTTTATCCATTCTACAAATACATAAATGTTCTAACCTGGGTGAAAGTTTAAAAACTTAGTTAACGCCTGCATGATACATATTATCAACTGCGAAGTTTAAAGTGTGAGGGAAGAAAATTGTATGCCGTACAAGATAATAAAACTTAATCAAATAATGTGCGAACATTAACAAATCATATAAGTGACATTCGCATGCAAATGCTCTGATACAAAATCAAATCGCGGTTAATGAGGGATAGACGCTAGTTACAATAATAAAACATAGACACAAGAGTGCATAAATGCGTCCTAGAATAAAATCTTACAATGTTGCACAATCTGCGCTGCACTGATACTATATCGAATACTTCGAGAATGTAGGCTAGCAGACCCGTCCGAAGATAAACTCAACATAACCAAGACGTAGTCGAAACCCTCTACTAAATTATATAACATTATAATTAACGTCTCAACAGATACATATTTCAACTTGCACGGTAATGGGGAAAATCCCCCATCACAAGATAATCACCAAAGACCATGAAGAAGCATGGTGCGCGAACCCTATCTAAACTACATCCAGATGACATTACAACTCGTAAATGCATGTTAATCCTCAATACTAAAAAAAGGTAGGGATAGTGCCGTGTCAAATCAATAAAACCATAAACAAGATGAGTCGTTCCGCCTAAAACTTTTATCAGATGTCAGTAACGTCTGCCGCCTATGGACTCAAATAAATACATAGGAGAAGTAGGACCGTACCCGCTACAAGATAATAAAACACAATGCACAAGAAGTGATTGCGGAACCGTCTACTAAATACTCAGCTGTCAGTACGTCTGCAACTAGACTGATACAAAATGCGGAACATCAAAACGCTATAGTGAGCAGTGACCGTACAAGAAATAAAAAATAGACACAAGGTAAGTGATGTGGGACCCGCACTAAAACTCATATCAACTTCAGTAGTTGCCGCGAACCTTAAATTCAACGCTGCGGTATTTAGCAGCATAAGTACCTCAAAATAAACATAGCACAAGAAGTGATGTGCGGAAAATATACTAAACTGCAATCAGAGCTGTCAGACGTAAACTCACTCAGACTTCGTCCTCACCAGATACATATATCAACATGGCGGTAAGTGAGCGATAGTGACCGCCGTACAAGAAAAAAACATACACAAGAAAGTGATGGGCAAACCTTACTAACTCATACTCCGGAGTGTCTACTGTCGTAAGTTGCACGCACTGATACATATATCAACATGCCTTAAGGAGGCGATAGTGACCCCGTTACAAGTAATAAAGACAGCACAAGAACTGATGGTGCGCGAACCGTCTACTAAACTTCATACTCGACTGTCAGTACATATGACACTGCACCGATAATATATCGACATCTTAAGAAGTGAGGATGCGACGCCGTACAAGATAATAAAACATAGACACAAAAAGTGATGTGCGGAACCCTCTACTAAACTCATCATCGACTGTCGAGTGCGCACTAACTGATAACATACAACAGCGGTAGTGAGCAAATGACACGCTACAAGATATTAAACTAGACCAAGAAGTTGCTGAACCATCTACTAAACAACATACGCAGACTGTCAGTACGTCTGCACTGCATGATAAATATCACACAGACGTAAGTGATGGCGAAAGTCACCGCACAATAATAAACTGAACAAGAATGACGATGCCGGAACCTTTTAAAACAAATCACTCAGACTGTCAGTACACTAGACCACTAAAAATATCAACATGCCAAGGTAAGTGAGCGCATATGACCCGTACAAGATAATAAAACATAGACACAAAGTGATGGTGGGACCCTAAGTAAACTTACATTCAAATGCATACCGCAAGTGAGTGCAATATCCACACTCAAGAATACTGGAATGCCGCGCGCACAGATAACTAAACATAACACAAAAGTGATGGTAAAGCGGAACCTCTACTAACACATATCAAATGCAAGAAGTGTGCATGCCTGGATACATTATAAAACATCTCAAATAGGATAGTGACACCCTCAGATAATAAAACATCCGACAGGAGTGATGGCCGCCGAACCCTATAAAAATGACACAATAGTGTCGGACCCGTATGACTCTACTACATATCAACCATGCACGAAATTACAACTGCCGCGTGCAAGCATACCGACAAAAATGTAAATGCGAAGATGATGGGCGGAACCCTACTAAACTCATACAGACGTCAGTACGTCTGCCGACTGATACAATATCAACATCGCGGAATGAGGCGATAGTGACCGCCGTACCAAGAAATAAAACAGAGACACAAGAGTGATGGTTCGGAACCGTCTACTTAACTTCATAACTCAGACTGTCAGTACGTCTGCACTGCACTGATACAATATCACAATGGCGATAGTGAGCGAAGTGAACCGATGACAAAGATATTCACTTAAAACATACCAAGAGTAGTAGTTGAATGTCAGTAATAAACTTATACCGTAGTAGACGCTACTGCCACTGATACATATACAACATGACGAAGTGAGGATGTGAACCGCGTGAAGTATACAACATGCACAGAAGTGATGGCGGAAATTTCAATCCAAACTATTCGATACGACTGTCAGTACGTCTGCACTGCACAGATAGATTCGAACATCTTCGAGAATAGGCGATAGTGCCTGCGACACGATAATAAACATAGAACAGAAGTAATGGAGGCGAAGTACCCTACTAAACTTCAAATACTCAGACTAGTAGACGTCATGCCACTGCACTGACATATATATACTGCGAGAAGTGAGCGATATACGCCGTGACAAATATAAAACTAGACACAAGAAGTGATGGTGCGAACTGTTACTAAAATCATACTCAGACTGTCAGTACGTCTGCATGCACTGATACATATACTACATGCGGGTAGTGCGACTAGTACCGACGACAAAATAATATGGCATAGACACAAGAATAAGTGCGGAACCCTTACTAAGTTGCATACTCAACTGTCTAGACTCTACCGCACTGAACATATGTCACACTGCGTGATATAAAGCGCAGTATAGTGACCGCCGTACAACGAAAATATAAAATGACACAAGAAGTGATGGTGCGGAACCGCTACTAACTCATACACAGACTGTCAGTACGTCTGCACTGCATGATACCATATATCGACATGCCCGGTAGTGAGTCGACAGTGACGCATAAAGATAACAAAAGTAGACAGGAAGATGGGACGAACCTCACTAAACTATTCAGACTCTCAGTACGTCTGTACGACTGATAATATATCATATGCCGGTAAGTGAGGCGATATGACCGCCGTACAAGAAATAAACATCCCACAAGAATATGGTGCGGAACTCACAGTTTCACTCATAACATTCAACATCAGAATGTCAGGACGCCACAATAACAGGAAAAGATGATGTGCGAACCGTCACAAACCATACCACGTGCCTGTGCAAAGCATAAATGACCGCAGTCAGTAATAAGAACTGCACAAGAATAATGGTGCGGAACAACGTGTCGAACTAAACTCATACTAATCAGACGCAATGCCAGCTGATACATATATCGATATCTGCGAGAAGTGAGGCGATATTGATCGCCGTACAAGATAAAAAACATAGACACAAGAAGTGATGGTGCGGAACCGTCTACTAAACTTCATACTCAGACTATCAGTACGTCTGCACTGAACTCACCTGTACGCCAGCAACGTCAAATATTTACAGCCAGTCGACGTGTTTGCTTCGGAGTAAAATCTCCATATCTACAGCAACTACAGCCGAACAGTCTAAATTAGCGTTTTAATGGAACACGCTTTTACAAACAGTTGTGTTTAAAATATTTATTACAAATGCTTCAAGACGGAGTTTCTGACACCTTATCTTATGAGCAATACAAGCTCAAATGTGCAAGTCATTTGTGCGATATTTACACAACTCCGGAAAAGAATAGTTCAAAGATGAAACTTATTGCATTGTTTCAGAAATTAAATCACCAATGATACTATCGAATGACGCAAAATATCTGATTATCAGAAAGACGACATTTTGTAAAAATTGTAACAAACTACAAATTTACTTTATTTTGCGTCATAGAACAGTTTTCACTTTCCCTTTGGTTTCATTTTCCTTCACAGAACAGACTGGCAAATATATATTAACAACATTTATTACAAGACAACGATCTAGTAGCGACCATATACATAGATTTGATTAATAGGAATATTTTTAATGATGACATTGAAAAGCGTTATCAATTAAACGTTACGTTGATACGTTTAAAATCATAAATGGATGCATTAAATAACTTTCTGGCTGTGCTGCGTTTATGTAAACTAATTTGTTGTATTAACATTATCAACTACGAAAATGTTTAGGTAAATAAATATGTGTAAGCTATATCTTAACTAGATCGCTTCGCGACTGCTTCATATAGTCATGTTCATGGATGAACGTATAATGGCATACCTCATGCATTTATGCATTCGAGAAAAGTAGTACTAGTTTGATTCCACTAGAAATATTATTTGATTGTACACAAAACCGTGGCATATCTTACGAAAATGATTTCGAACGCACCCTGAAAATTTAATTCAGATTGGAATAACCATTTTGCTGGTAGAAAGATAGGAAACCGACAAAAATTTGCACATAATACGACCGAAATGCTATAAATTTAAGTAAATAATAATGATACTTAAAATATCAAATGCTTTAGAATTAAAATTGGTTTAGTGTTTTTTTGTTATAATTGACTTCTTTTCATGGGAAGAGTTATTATTTATTTTATTCGACGTATAATTACCCTAAATAAAATACGTGACTCACAATTACTTACATGTTTGTTGTTATATGACTTTTAAAAGCTTCTTTATCATATATTTTTATGTACATTGTCAACAAAACTCACTTCTATTTTTTTTATTACGACTCCAATCCTCTTTCACTGGCCGTGCATGGCAAGTTTTTTGTGGAGCTCTGCTGTCCATTAATGTTGCCCAAAGTATTTCCGATTTGCAGAAATTAATCAAGTATCTCATCATAATACTCAGTAGCAATCACAAATAATGATCATTCCTTCTCGGCACCAGAAAGAACCCAATTTACTTCCGCAGCGAAACGAAGTTTTTACCATTATAGAAACGCCCGTCTAGACGTTTAGATTTATAACTGGAAATTTTACGGAGAATGGGGGAAAAGTAACAAGCGGCAAATTACAAAACTTCCAATAACTGTTATCCGAATGTTACTGAAGATTTTTTCCTTGACTGGCAAAAAATTAGCTTAATTGAAAACATAATTAATTGAAGACGATTCATAAGGAAAAGTCGAAACGTTTTAAATTATCAGTCTAAAATTTTTCTGATCTGATGTTATTGACGATAACGCAGCGTCTTGCATTAAATCAAACCGAACTGTTACTCGTACATCTAGAACTTTTTAGTCGCCTTCCATTTCCATTTCCAATAATTCCAATTAGAATCCGAATTTTCGCGCTATCCACCGATTTTCAATTGTTTATAACTTAATAATATAAATAAATTCTGTTTTTGTTTCTAGGGTCGAAAATATATAATTTACTCCTCATACATACAAGTTCCTACAATGATACATTTATCACAAATATTACATATTAATTTTCTACCTGTGACTTACACAATTTCACACGTTTACACATTAATGAATTTGTAATGTTTTACATTGGTTTTTATCATAGCCCTTTCCCCTATTAGCCGGTTATTAATGTTGACCTTGTTAACTAACTCGTTTAGGTATTTCAATCGAATCAATCAATCCATAAATTCAATTCAACTCAATTGTGCAGAAATAAAATTATCATTGCAATTTCAATGTATCTCAAGAAATATCACAATTATTATAGTTTCAAACTTAAATTTCTCAAGTGAGCACAGTTCTTATAGTTCAGTGTACCATCACCAAAATCAACCATACGAATTTTCATCACCAGTTCACTCTGTCGCTCGCTTGCGTTACAAATGACCGTTAGATCAACGTTTACAATTAATTCTACATTACTTTAGACTAGACAGATTTCATTATTTTTCATTTATCAAGGCGTATCAAACTATTTGTATTGAAGGTTTAGCAGTTTCAATTAATTAAAACAAACTAATTATTTCGATCAATTACTTAACAACATTGGTAGGAATGTTACAATACATCATTGTTTAGTGTTTTATAATTCAATTTATATAATTGCTTTATAATGAGATATTATTTCAACGAAGGATTAAAGCTAGAACACTGCAATATATCAATTCTATTAGAGCATCTACTCCGGATGGCGAGACTATTGGCATCCGCTCAGTGTAATCTAATTAGCCAGTAACATGGCGGAAATGGTTGGTCATTGCACTTTACCCCAACCCCTTTCAGCTGACTGCCAGTGACAGCTAGTCCGATTGACATGTGCTATGAATGACGTCACCTCTTGTCGTCAGCGAGTCAAACAAATACTCGTCCCGTACTGCGCACATGTGAGCTCAGCAAGGGTGAACGCATTCTATTCTTCTATGCCCAACCCTTTCGAGTGATCAATTAAATATGAATAGAAAGAGAATGGAACTTTATTGGGCGTTAAGAGAGATTCGTCAAAACTGAAATTTAAACGTAGATGAACACAAACTTCAGCTTAGATAATAACAACGTTATTATTACACTATAGAAAAGCACATCAGTTGCAAATAAAAAGGAAAACAAGTTGTGATTCGCCAAATAATGGATTAATTTTTGGATTTCAATTGATAGACATGGGCGTAGGGATATTATCCACCACTCATAACCTCATTTTTAGCTTATTGGCGAGTTTTGAAATTTCAAGTTCGCTTTGTAGTGACGTTATATATCGTTTCCCCCTCTTAGTCATATGAGTGTGTATATATAGTCTATAATGAAATACAATTTAAGGACTTATCGTGTTCTTTATAAAATAAAATAAAAATCATATATTAAAGCAATATTTTGGGTATTTTATTTAAACATTGCCTAATTTATTAGTTTAGTTATAAAGAACATGTGAAGTCCTAAAATTATATTTTATTATATAACCTCTCAGTATATAATCTCAGTATGTGGAGTATGTTGTTCTCATGAAGTAAATGAACGCAAGTTTAAAACCAAAATAGGATGCAAATTCATCAATGACAAACAAATAAATTTTTTATAACGTTATCAATAACCGTGAATTTGTAATATAGAAACCATAATGCATAACACTGTGATTTCACTCATCTATCTGTATTTATTAAAATAATATATAGACAGGCAAAGACAGATTTCGCTATCAAAATAACATATATACATAGATATTGTACGAATAAATGTTCCTGTAAACCCGCATTTAATCCGAAAATAAAGTATTCATTCATGTTGCTTGCGTATCGTTCTTTTATTAAGTCCTCAAAAGCATTTTTATTTTTAGTGATTCGAGTATTGATTTCCGTATATCACATTGTTAATTCGTTAACTTGAAGATTCTCCCCTTCTTCACCCTTCCATCACCCCCACCCCATCCCCCGTCCCCTGGGCTATATTTTTTCTTATAACATGACTGTTGAAGCGCCTTAAATAAATCTAACCAATTTCTGACTATTGAACATAAACACACTTTTAAAAAAATGATTTTGTGTTATTTTATATTCTATGCCAATAATTTTAAGATTTACAATTAAAACACTTATTATTCTGATAGCAATTGGGATTACCAAATTAACATAATCCACCTTACCATATACTAAAAAAAAATCACTAAAGAAGATAATACCTACTACCGAGTGTTATAACAATATAATTATTATTCAGTATGAAAGGCAGTAGGGTTACCACTCAATCGAAGAGAGTACAATGTCATAATGGATTTAAAATGGATATAAGCACTTTTTATCGAAGTGTAATAAGAATGATCATTGAATATAAATTGGAAAAGGATTCAGACAATGATTGGATGCAATATTGGATCTTGTGAATTTGGCCTAGGCCCATATTCAATATTACTATTTGTAATCTATAAATGTCGCATATAATGAAATTCGCCCAGATTGCCGTTTGCCATTCGTACTTTTCTTATTGCTTCCATCAAAGGCCATTTCGCAATACATTCGACTTGAAATAGTCTTGCGACGTTCAAAGGATGACGCAAGTGGAAGTCAGAATCAGGAGGACCAACCAGCGTGACGCAAAAACTTATTAGGCCAAGTTTCTTCTCGAGACAAA
>JAMZAV010006881.1:0-35834 GCA_024449915.1 Sweltsa coloradensis | reverse complement strand
GTTAGCTACGTAGTAACCTAAGCTATGTTAAGCCACTAAATCCCAAATAGAGCATGTTAAGTTGTTAAAGGAAGAGTATGAGAATGTAATAATATATTTGGTCCTCCTAGCATTAGGCCTTCCTAAATGTGAACATAGGTAGAGTGCATCTCAAAATTAAGTTACCCAACGGACCTTTGCCCAGCTTACCTTGTGATGTGTCGAGAAGTGATTGACTTGGATCCATATGTGATTGACTGTCTTCAAGGAGAGACTGGCTGCTATCCAGGTTCGTGTCGCTAGCATCAAAATGTGACTGGTGACTATCAGTATCATCGTGATGAGAGTGGTGGCTTGTTTCACCTTGTAATAAATGAACTAGGGGATCATTTTTCACGTCCAAAACTTCAATGTCAGGTTCGTAATCAACGGGTTCCGATTTTGGTAATGTAACAGCAACAAATTCAGTCGATCTTTCTCGTGCAGGTGGCATCACAGGGGTAGGAACAGGTACTACTGGCACTGCAGGCTCAACTTTGGCACGTTTTCGAGAAGGTGGTGGGCTAGGCGGAACATGTGGCCGATGAACAGTTGACGCCGAGTGACGCTTGTAAGGCCGGTCATTTGTCTTGACGGTGGGAGGAGACGCAACTCTCGACTGTGTGTCGTTATCTTCATTTTGTGATGAATCATCACCCGTGAGACCTTTAATTTGCAGAGTTTCTGCGGTTTTTAGGAACGGTGACAATTCTTCTTGTCGTACATTAGCTTCTCCCTTGTACATAAAGTGCAAGATGGAAACCAAATCTTTATACGACACATCCTTCAATATCACAATTGGATGCTTGCACGGGTTTACCTACAAAATTAATAATAGCCCTACATTAGGACAAAGGATTGCTAATAATAAGTAGCCCTACCTAATAACTTAAATCTGATTGGAAGGTGAATACCCACAGGCCACAACTATAATATCTTTCAATTCGGCTTTTCAGCGCCCGAGGCTACGTTAAACCTGGAGAACCTCCCTTAAAAACCCGTTTGGCTGCCGACAGCCCGAAGTGGAAGATATTCCATAACACACTATTAGATAGGCTAATGGATAAAATATGTAACTAAAAATATTAGCCACCAAAATGTATAAGCTAAATATATATAGGCCCTAACTGTCAAAACTATTTGAAAAAGTACATTTAAAATCACAAAGCATTGGGCAAGAACTGACAGAAACACATAGGCCTAGGAGGTCTACTGGCAAACTGTTTTTATTGGATGTTCGGCTTGTTTCATTCGTTTGCAGCACTAATTAATTGTCCAATATATTTATTACGTGACTACTTCAATTATATTTGGTGTTGAGAGATGACAGTGACACTAAGTGGGAGATCACGTTAAATGAACTAGTAAAATAAGGAAGTAGGGCACGGGAAGCAGTGGTGCAATCCTAGATTATTAACAAGGAACACACAGTCTGAGAATACCATATATACCCAGTGGTGTCAACCAAAAATTATTTATGGGTATACGAGCTCTTTCCTGGGTAAAGTATACCCTAGAGGTCTGCACGGGCTCGGGCCTTGTTACGCATTTTAAGTCGGGCCCGGGCCTGCTTCTCACTGAATGAGATGGGCTTTTTTCGGGCTTTATGGTGTAATTTGAAATCGGTATTTGCAATTACGATCATAGAAATGTTCTTCGACCAAAATTTCAAAACGTTTTGTTTCTCGTAATAGTACTTTTCATCCCCACCGTGACTGACGTTCATTCATATATCCCATGGAAAAAAATAAAAAAATCCACACGCTGTTACTTTGAGTTTAACCTCTGAAGGGCTGTAACGGGCCTACTTTCACTTATGGCGGGCCCGGGCCTGAAATTCCGGGCCTGGGCCGGGCCGGGCTTCTAGAAGTAGGCCCGTGCAGACCTCTAGTATACCCTACATGCTTTTGTACACCTGGCATTTGAAGTAAATCAAGGGGCCTGGAAAATACCTACCGTTATCGACCTCGCTCGTGAATATTCGGTTAGTTCTGGCATCGCTATATTCACAGCAATCGCTCGCTGACGTCATCTAACAAACTGTGAGGAAACATAGCGGCCCTATTTTAAGTAGTATTTGGCCTATTGGGACTTTTAAATACTGGGTCCAGGGCAAAGTTAATATTTACACACGGTTTGTATAATATATTGTGAGATGTGCAAAATTTTTTTTTTTTTTAATTCGCGTCTTAAAAATTAAATTTCGCGATTTTTCGTTATTTACCAAAAAAAATTTGATAATGCACAACTACAAAAAAAGACAACTTTTAAAATTATCAGTGTTACAAATTTGAGGACCATTTAGTATTATGATTAATTTAAAAGAAAAACAGGCACATGAGAGTGAGAATCAGTTTTAATTTTAAGCTCAATTTCAGCCTTCAGTATTCAAAGTTTCTGGCAGTTTTTACCAGGATTAATTTCGACTACCCGGCACCTCCACAGAAATTACGAAATTATGCATTTTTTGTGTAATGTCAATATTTTGATATGAAGTATTTTGAGCTTACTCGCGTACAAACAAACTATTATTACGATCTCACAATCACGTTGTATGACCCTGCACCGGCACCTCCAACATATGCACCAACCAGGATTAATTTCATTTCGACTACCTACCCGGCACCTCCACCAAAACTTTGAAAAAACTTTTGTTAGAAATTTCATGACCTAATTCGCGTTTAAAGACATTAGGCCTACTAATTGCTAATTTTGCCACTAGTTCGCGGTATCAACAAAAATATCCCGAAAATTTGTGAATTGGAAATTGGTAGGTCTGCCATTCAATCACAATTCACTATTCAGATGATTCATGTGCAAACTGAATTTGAAGGGATTATTGCAACTTTTACAAAAATCTCAAAATTTGTTCTCACCATTTTTGCACATCTCTATAGGCCTATATTGGATTCACCAAACACTGCATAACCTTAGCGCAGGCTTATTTCTGCGCTAGAAATCAATTAGGGCCAGTTTTTCTAGAAAATAGGGCAACCCGTCCACACATTTGACAATTCGCTGGGACTAGCTTTGTGCATTTAATGCTAGCTTAGTGTGACTTTTAAAGGTGCCTAATAGAAGATTTGCCGAGTAAGTGTTGGTGGTGACTGTTAAAAGAACCCTTGATTTACTTCTGATGCCAATCGTACAATGGGGGGAGGGAGGGGAGAGGGGTCCTGGGGGAAGCTCTCCCAGGAAATGCGGTTGCACGGCCCCAGAAATCGTTTCCATTCTTAATGTGATTGGAGTATTGAAACGAGTTTTAGGCATGTTTTTCATAACATTTGTTAGTGGTGACTGGTGATTGGATGAGCGTAGCGAGCAAAGCGAAGATTCCATTTCACTACACTGGAGAAAAAAATCCGGAATGTTTTTCTTTATTTCCTTTTTTCTGTTTGTAGCCCCTATTATTGTGTCTGTTAGCACGATTCCGGCTAAACCAATACTCCAATTGTGATGAAATTTTATGGAGGTCTTCGAAATCTCTGAACCAAGAACTGCCACGTTTTTGAGCGCAATCGAAAAATTATTTCTCATGAAAATCGTAATTTTACGATTTTTTTCGATTTAAAAAAAAATCCGACTTATTACACCTAGGCCTACATACTTTATCCGAATGTAATGATTTTTTCACAGAACCTTTATTTTATGAATTTATATATTCGTGTGAAATTCGAGCGTAAATAAAAAAAAAAATTTCATACGAATTGCAATTTTACGATTTTTTTTTATTTTTTAAACATTCTTTGACTTATAACACAGGCATGCTTTATACCCGATTGTAATGATTTTTTCACAGAACCAGAATTTCATGAATTAATATATTTGTGTGAAATTTGAGCGCAATCAAAAAATAATTTTTCATGAAAATCGCAATTTTACGTTTTTTTATTTTTTTAATTTTACATTTCTTTGACTTATAACACCTAGGCCTACATGCTTTATCCGATTGTAACGATTTTTATACAGAACCTTTATTCCTTTATAGGGCAAAAAGATGGGGCCCAAAATTTTGCTTTCTACCTAAATGCAATTTGAAATTCATGATTTTTTTAAAGAATTTTGGATTTTATTTTTTTCCTTGATCTTCTAGGAATAAAATGCTGATTTTGGATTCCAAATTGACATCAAATTTGAAAAAAAAATCAAAAATTTTATTTTATTTTCAAAAATTAGATTTTTTTTTGCAATTTTTCCTTTTTTTCTACACATTTAAATTGAATCTACTACAGGCAAACAAAATATCCGGGACATCCCGGAAATGTGTGTATTTTTGTGTTTTGATACACAATTTGTTTTTTTGAACCAGAACAAAAATTCTTCTAATCATTAGAATTTAATACGGCAAAATTCTATTAATTCAGGACGAAATAAGGCAGCTTTTTACCCGGGAAAAAAGGATGGAAAACTGGTAGATTTAATTGTGTAGATTTTGAAAATTAGTGGTAAGTATACTTACCAGTAACCTATAAAGGGTTATTTTATAAATTGATATATTGGTGTGAAATTTGAGCGCAATCAAAAAATAAATTTTTCTCATGAAAATCGCAACTTTTACGCTTTTTTTTTCGTTTAGAAAAAATTACGCTCATCCAACAACGCGCCTGAAAAAGCGTTTACAAAGCTTCCTAGTGAATAATTAATTATGTAAGTAGGCCTATCCCAAACAGGCCTAAACATTAACTTAAATCAACAGCTTCAGCTTAAAACAACCCTGGTTCACTTTTCATTGACTGAACAATGTGGATTGTTTTGCATTGAAAAATCGCATTTTTGTAGATGATCTGAGAGGCAGCTTAATTCAGGGACAGATGCACGTGTCTCCACGTTAAGCTACCGTACTCTTCTGGGTAGGTACCGGTAGAGACACGCTCATGGTAGGACAGAGGGCAAGGGAGGGTATGGGGAGGGCAGGGGTTGGTGGATCACCTACGTCGTGGTCGTCGTCGTCTGTGTCATCTTCCGTGTTCTCATTGTCGTCGTGGTCGAGGAGGTAGTCGAGGGGAATAAATATTTTTGTATTAAGAGTCTACCCAATCAGTCAAATGTAACTGATTTTCAGTGGGGGACAGTTAGCCCGAAACCAAAGCGACGACGACCGCCAGAGCTCGCCTCTAGATTCGGGGAGTAATATACTACCCTTCTTACTAGCTGATAGCTAATTAATGGCAATCTGAACTTGTTCTATGACAGTAAGGCCACTTTTAAGAACAAATTGTTTGGTAAATTAATATGGGGTAAGTTGTTTATGTTTAAGTCTAAAGTTTCTTGACCACTGGCACTTGCTATGCTTGTGCAGTAGTTTTTGTTTGTGTTTTTGTAGAACTCACGACATATCTACGAGATTGAACATTGGTGTGCTGTGTCAATATTTGTTAAGTTTATTAAATTATGTACGTACTGAATTTTTAATCACACGTACAGTACCTAATTGGGGAAACCTGTTTGTGATAGGCCTAAGTGTATAAATGATCTAAGTTCATTTAAGTTCATTTAGTAGGTAGTAAGTAAGTTTTTGCACATCTTATAATTGCAAATATCAACTACAAGTTGACTTTTAATTATGCAATGAAAGTTTCTTTAAAAATACTATTTAATTGATTTAAAGCTAAGTATGTCCGTTGTAACAGAATTACATAGAAAAAGCCATGGTAAAAAGTTCGTCCAATCAATCAGAAATTCCTGTGAATTGAGTTAGATTGGAATAATTGTATTGATTGTACACATGCAACTAAGGTTAGATACAAATAATGTTGTTGAAATCTACAAGGATATGTTTGGATATTCATTTAAAATTAATTAATGTATTGCGTCCGTAACAGAATTACATATGGATGTAACAGAATTATGCTTGTGATTTAAATAGCTCTATAATGTGATAGGAATGAAATAAAAATGAAAAGCATGAATGAAAACACAATTTGATTAGTCAGACAATAGGTAGGGCATATTTGAACATAATTTTAGTCGTTTTAACAACTAGTAACAGAATTACGACATGGATGTAACAGAATTACCCTACATATATGGCTGTAAAAGAATTAGGCTTGTGATTTAAATAGCTCAATTATGCGATAAGAGTGTCACAAAAATTAAGACAACATGTCATTAGTCAGTAAATAGGTATGGCATTTTTAAACATAATTTTAGTCGTTTTAACAGTGGTTTAAATTAATTCTGTTATGATTTGGTAATTCTGTTATGCCTAAAATTAAATTGCCTAATGCTATATTCATATAAATTAGGGTAGGTATTATTTTAGTGCTCCATCTATAGGCTAACATTAAAAAATAAAAATAATGAAAATATAATCATCTTTATTTCACCTTTTAAAGTAGGGATGTCAATACCCGGAAATTTTCGTACCCGGGTACCCGCGATCGTTACCCGAGATACCCGCGGGTAGTAAATGTTCGATTTATCATCATGGGTGTCAAATGATTCAGAAAAGCACTGGCAGTTGAAAAGTAGTATTGGTAAAAGGCCACGTATGTTTTAGTGTACGATGACTCAATGGGTTCGGAGCAACTACATCAAGCGGAAAGGAACACTGATTGATTGCTACATTCCTTTTATGCGCATATGTACGCAACCGAAATCAGATTGTAGGCTGATCAAGGTCAATCATTGTCTTTATCCCAATGCATGATCTCCCGCTCCCCGCGCACTATTTCCGTATCAGTTCATTTAAAGTGATCTTCCACTTCACACGAAATTAGGGATGGTACGTGTACACGTTTACTAATTATCCTTGATCAGTAAACTATTTTTATTTTATGCTGTTTTTATCCTGTGTGCGACCAGCCGAACTGTAGTTTCTCATGAATCAATTTAGGTTTACGGTCATTGTTTCATTCATACACGCGAGTAGTGTCCAATTTCAACACCCTTCCCGTCGGCAGCTTTGAGTCATTGCAAACTCGTAGGTCTCCAGTCAAACGTCATTACAACCAGGCAGATAACACTCATTTTTTAGTGTTTCTGCGCTCCTGATTACGAAATTTGGTGCATTGGCGTCTGTTTTGTCTCGAGCAACCAAATCGTATAGTTTGCTTCAAGGTCAAGCCTTGTTCGCCGCTATCTCTAAGCCCCCCCCCCCATCCTACCCAACCCGCGCCGAATTCCGTATTAGATCATTCAACAATCTCACTCAATCACTCGTCGCTACAATCACAGCAGCCAGCCATGAGCGGTAGGGGGAGGGGTATAATGATGCGATGTATTGTCTGTTCCGTGAAAAACATCGCGATGGACAAAGGAAAGAACGGGTAATTCCGGGTAACGGGTAATGGAAAATTGGACCCATACCCGCGGGGTAACGGGTACCCGCTGACATCCCTATTTTAAAGAGAAAACGGGGCTTTTTTGTAACAGAATTACGAGTGTGAAACTCAATCATTATGATTCATAGAAAAAGGAGTTATATACATAATACCTACACTTTTAAAGCACGCCATAGTGTTGAGTTTAACAATACCAGAGGCATTTAGTTCTCATAATAGTCATCTTTAAATTATTACATTTTAATACATTTTTTTAAATTAGCATTTAGGGAAAGATTATATGTTAATACCAAAATAAATACACTCGTTGAAAAAAAAAAAAACGCCTAAAATGGATTGGTTAATTGGATATTGCGTAACGTCTCATATTTATGCACTTTGGCTAATCGAGACGATGAGTGGTCGATAGATGAGGTGGTGAAAGAAAATAAATTTTTGTATACATGTAGGCCTATTGAAATTTTCAGGGAATGATGTTTATGAACATACTATATTTCTATAAATGACAAACATTAATGTAAATATTTAATTTCTTTATGTACTTTAGTGTAGAATTGCCCATATGCATGTCTTTTTATCTGTAGACTTACCTTGAATAATTCTTTAAAATATGGACTGCAGACAGAAAGGACAAGCTTATGTGCTTGGACAAACTTTCCGCCAGCTGCCAAAGTAACATCTACAAAGTCTTCTCCTTGCAGAAGAGCATGGAATCCGTCAGTGAGATTGTTGTGGAAGTTGTTCCATCGCAGAGAGAAGTGTTCAGTATCATCATCTCCCATAATAAAAACGAGA
The DNA here is from genome assembly GCA_024449915.1 of Sweltsa coloradensis. NCBI lineage: Eukaryota > Metazoa > Arthropoda > Insecta > Plecoptera > Chloroperlidae > Sweltsa > Sweltsa coloradensis. Next base: position 27,738 of record JAMZAV010006881.1, on the reverse strand, counting down.
CAAAAAACCTATGGGCACAAAACAAATCAAATCAGTAATGATTTCTCGTAAATTTATGGTCCATCCTCCTTCATAAGCATACCCTACAGTAGGCCTATGCCTAGTTGATGATTATTATTTACATTACATCGATATAACACGTTAACGTATGTCTAAAAATTCAAAATAATCGCTATTAGAAGGAATGATATGTTTGCTAAATATTATTACTCTTAAGTTTTGTCCCAAAAATCATCATCATTATCCATCGCCGTTTCCTACTTCTGGCAGGGTCAGCTTGGGTTTTGCAACCAAATTCTTCCACTTCTTTCTATCCTCCCACAATCGTGTCTCTGCTACATCCTCCCAGCTCTCTCCTCTATTACTAGAGCCCCTTGAAATTCGTGACTGACGATAAAACCGAAATATGTGCTAACCATTTAATTTCATAAAATGAGCATGAATTGATCAAATCTAAACCAGAAAATGCCAAAATTGAATCACCGCCAAACACCGAAATAGGTGTAAATTTCGTAATAACACCGAAATTCACAAAATTAATGTTTTTAACGACGAAAAGCACTTAAAATGGGAATTATTGTTAAATTACGGTGTAATTTTCAATATTTTATGCAGTATAGTTCAACCAAACAAAGTTTTTATAAAATAAAGTTCAGAAAAAATTATAAATTTACTTGTAGTAAATTAGGGAAACGCCTAAGTCGTTGTTGGACGAGTGAGTGAGCCATGCGCTACTCTAGCCTAGGGGATGTGGGAGGAAAGTCCCGTGCTGGTCAGAACCAGCCACGGTGTAGGGGGAGGAAAGGGGGGTTCTCATGTCATGGTCGACATTGTTTTTGATCATTATCATGTTGTCTTGGTCGTCGTCGTTGGGGTGGTGGTCAAGGCAAGGAGGATAGGTCCCCGAAACGAACGCCAGAGCTCGCATCCAATTTCGGGGAGTTAAAATCTTCCATGCTTATGGGCCGATGTTTGCATTTGAGTTGATAGATATTACGTATAAATGATAGGAATTTGAGTTTAGTCGGTGTAACGACACGTCAAACGAAATGCCATAATGCGCCATATTGCATAATGCATAATCAACAAACTAATGACAAAATAAATCCCACAAATATATGTAAATGCAGTAAATAACTTACAAAGCAAATATCTGAGCCACTAAAGAATACCACCAACTATGTTAATTTGATTGATAAGTTCATAAACAATCAAATATTGTTAGATCAAATCAATTTAAAGTGGTAGTAATTATTTTATAAACAAACAGAAAGCACGCCAATTAATGGCGGCGTAGAATGTGTTTTTGTTTGCAAAAATAACAAATTAAACACGGCCCATACTATGTTTTAATTATTCCTGTTTGATCTTTAATTGATTGTACCAAGGCAGTGATCAAGATCCACGAATCTCAATGGAGTTTCTACAAACCATGGATGTTACTATTTTAAGTCCATGCACAAACCAATCGTATCTTCTGTCGCTAAACGCAAATTTGTATAGTATAAAAAATTACAAAATACATAAAAATTGTATGGGATTATTCATGTACATCGTACTTTATTTCGCATGCCAACCATCTAGATTAATAATATTAATTACAAATAAATTATTTCTGTAGTGTTTTAACATTGCAGAACAGTATAAGAAACATAGCCAGTACGAGAACGAGTTAAGATTGCAAGGTTTACTCAATCTCCGTGCGGAGTTTTGGGTAATCTTGAGCGTGCAAGTTTCGATACATCTTGGCCAGTGTCGCGCACCTCTTGACATCCCAAAAAATTATAATTCTTCCCGAAAAAACATTGTTTTTAAAATAAAACCTACACATTTAAGCCCATTTATCAATTTATTATTTTCCTACCTAAGACTAAAGTGGTGCATTATTACCTTACAGTTGACGTGCCCTTATACCAACTAAACTTAAAACCCTATTATTTATACCTATATAATTATCAAACTTAAATGCAAATGTTGCCGTGTACTCAACACATGACTCGCTCACTCGTCTAACAACGACTTTGGCGTTTCCCTAGTCGAGTTGGCTAAAGCGCCCTTATAGCCGAAATGTGGGAGACGTGGGTTTAATGGTCGGGAAAGATTTTGTAATTTCTGGATTGTATTTTTTAAATTATTTAACATGTTTTGAAATGCATATAACGCAGTGTAGTCCATCATCTGTGACAATACTACGGAAAACATAGCCAGTAGGAAATACGTTAAAATATTGCAAGGTTTACTCAATCTACGAGCGGAATTTGGGGTACCTTGACGTCCAACATTCGATTAACCTTGGACACGGCATTTCACAGCCAGGTAAATAACAAACAAAATATATTATTTCAAAATGAAAAACCATTGTCGTTAAAATAATTCCCATACATTTCAACGTATTTTTCAGTTTTTTTATTCTTGCAGGTTTAAATCGAAACAGATTGTGCTCATTTTGTTAGCAGTTCTCAGTTACCTGGTCACGGATGTTTGTTTAAAATTTCAGCTCAGTCTATTTGGCCGTTCGGCCGTATGGGACTGGACAGACAGACATTTAACATTTAACAGAATTAATCACGACCAAGGCCCGATCGAGTAGCGTTGTAGACTACGTTCGCTGCGCTCACTCGTCTAATTACACCAGTCTGAACATAAGTACATTCAAACTTGTTTGTTTTGTGGCTAGAATGATATGCGAGCCGTGAACTAATATTACACGCACATAAATTGGTAAATATAGATAAAACCGCTGAAATACAGCTTTAAACCAAAAACACCGAAATTATAATTTTAAAAACGAAATTCACTACAAAATAAAACAACTTTCACGGACCTCTATCTATTACGTAGGTCTCTTGCTATGGTCTCCTTCCATCTCTTCCTTGGTCTCCCCCTTCTTCTTCCTCCTTCAATCCTTTTCTCATACATTCTCCTGGGCATCCTCTCTTCCGTCATTCGTTTCATATGCCCAAACCATCTCAGCCGTGTCCTTCCGATCCTGTTACCTAACTTCTCTACCCCAAGCATCTCTCTGATGTTCGTATTTCTAATTCTATCTCTTCTTGTCTTGCCCACTGTGCTCCTCAGGAATCTCATCTCCGCCACCTGTATTTGGCTTTCTTCTCTATCACCCATAGTCCAGGTTTCTGCCGCATATGCGAGGATCGGTATGAAGTCAGAAGTAGGTCTTGTATGGTGTCATTTTGCACTGTATGGGTATTTTCCTATCCCACACCAGACCTTTTACACACTGGTAGAAGTTACTGGCCTTTTGTATCCTGTTGGTAATTTCCTTTTTCATCTTCCCGCTTGCCATTATTTCACTTCCTAGGTATCCAAAACTCTCTACCACTTCCAGGGTTTCTTCTCCAATCTTGATCTCTGCATGATAGTTCCTTACGTCTCCTTCTCCTGGCATAATAACAACCTTGCTCTTGCTCATGCTTGCTCCCAAAAATGAATAGAATAAAAGTTGGAGCGTGATAAGTGTTGCGCCGTTCAGCAGGCGTCAACTTGCGAAACGAGGGTTGCTTGTCCATCAGTTGGCCTCTAAGCGGAGAATACCTGGCATGCTCCTGGATGCGTGACGTAGTTGCTAGTACCCTATACTAATAGAAGCTATTATGTTGGTTCGGTTGGGGGGGGGCGCAAAATTAGATCATTTCTTTCAATAAAATGCTCCAAAATACATTTAATTTATGATTTTTTAACCCATCCGCACCACTGCCCCAAAACGCTAGCGCGCCCACAGAAACCGCGCACTTTTGCCCTCTGCCTATCGAAGTTGCAGCGTACCAAAGATGTCACTAGGCCTACATGCTCGACGCAGGAAATGCAACAAAAAGTACAACAATTGGCGATAGGAGCTGATACTATGCAGTTTGAATGGAAGCGCGCGTAAATGCGGACCAGTCCGCTTATGGGTCATTTTCTAAAACTGACACATTTGTGTCCTACCATATTATTTTGGTTGTTTATGTACATTTTTTGTTGTTTTTTGGGGGGGGGGGTATCATATTATAGCTGAAGATTATCAAACGGCTAGCTCTTCAACTGTAGAAGTTTGTTTATTTTTCGCACAACAGGCTACAAATTTCAGAATATGTTCTCAACACTATGACACATCTCCAGTATAAAGTAGGCCAAAATTAGTTCACCGGTCAAAACAAAAGACTAACGCAAACTTGTGAAAAAACCTAAAACACACTTAAATATCTGTATCTTTGGCATTTTATGGGTTAGAGTCTTGAAATTGGTCATAAAAGTTGTGAATTAACAACATCTATTAGAATTTGCAAACAAAATATCAAAATATTGTATTTTAAGAGTCGCAAATTAATAAAAAGTGTCAAAAATTACAGTAAAAAATGATTTACCGCACTTTAGTTCAATTTTAAATGCATTTATTGTTGATATACAAAAAAAATATTTGCATTGCTATTTAGCCTGATTCTTTGGCTAAAACATTGTCGCTGGTCGAACTCTGGAACGTGAACTTCATAGCATCGTTTTTATTATTCCCCGAGTTTCGGTGCAGCGCCCGCGGCGCTAACCAGGCATAAGGAAGTGTTATTTCCGGGGTACCGATATAGGTAAATAGTGCATTAAATCGGAAATGGTTTACTTTAAGTCAATGCGGTTAGTGTAGAAATATTGAGGAAGGCTTACTATTGAAGTATATTATATTTTCATTTGAGAAAAACGGCACATATACCTTTATTATGGTATTACCGGTAATTAATAAGAAAATGCGATCTTTCCAATGTTTAACGGAATGGTTCGTGACACTGAGACCACGATATTATAGCTATCGAAATACTAAATACACCGCTATAAAGGTCTATGCATCTACTCCATGTTGCATCAAACCATATGCATATAGCCTTATTGATTGTCATAATAGGCCAATATTAGTGAAGCACCGTAATTCATGGAATGTTCTATCATTTTACTTGCCGTAAATAATACTAAATATTTTTTTACAAGATGGCGGACGAAGATCAAAGTCTGAAATTTTTGTCGGTTTCTGGCATCAATGGTGGGGATATTGAGAAGAAAAAATTATTTTTTTTCGTTAAAAACTTAAAGAATAAAAAATAAAAACACAAAATTTTCAAGTTTTTGAATTTTGTATTTTGTTATTTTGGAGCAATTTTTGGTTCATTTTCTAATAATAATCCCCAACTACAATTGAATATATTGTTAGCAGTTAGAAATCAAACACGTTGGACTATTGTTGACTATGAATTTAATTTATTTGTTATAATATAAAGAACAGTGAATAGTCTAACATGTTTTATTTCTAACAATTTACCTGTTCAAAAAAGTCTCTTATTTAGCACATGGTTTGCATTGTTAAAAGTTACCAATCTTTTTCCACCTATAAATATACTAAACCAGCCACTAGGTACTATCAACCAAATCAAAGCATGACTTATTTGTAAGGTCTTGCTTATGTCACCTAAATAAATGAAACGATTAAAATAAAATACAGACACATAATTAGTAAATCAATCATAGCATTTTCCAGCATGCAATAGGCCTATGGTTATGAATAATTATTTTTGAAGTCACCAACCAGACTATCTAAAACCCAACAAAAACCCAAAAAACTTAATTAGAAATAAAGGAGCACTAAAACTAAAATAAAATGACAGGGAAACACATTAAAAAACGTTGTACAAGAAATGTATTACCTATTTATTATTTCAATGTGGTTGATAGTAATTAAAAAGCCCCATAACCAATGCCAAGGAGTCAACCAAATGGGGCCATTTTAAAACCAAAATGGGGCCTTTTTTGTTTGTGGAAAGGTTAAACCACCAGAGTTCAAGCGTATTGTCTGTCAGAAATAATACGAGCAGACTAAGAGAGAAAACTACATTTGTGGAAAGACATAACCACTAGAATTCATGCGTACTACGAGCAAGCATAGATGTGATGAAATAGTATATTATGACGAGAGAAGCCATAGAAGCCTAGAAGTCTTTCATGGTGTGGTAGGTCTTGTTGCACGGAAAAATACACAGGGCGATGTCATCACAGTCAGGACACATTTAGCTAGTTTCATTCCGACTGCCATGTTCTTGCATACTACACATCTACGCGACGGGTGTTGCTCATTGCCAGTAGGAGGAACCATCTCAACGAAATGGCGTCCTTGCAAACGAAGCGGTGACGGCACCGTCTTTCTGCAGTGTGCCATTCAGACGGGACATGATGTAGTTGTTCCAGGAGCTCCGCAGTTACCGTTTCTTGGAACTCCAAATAACTAGTCTTTTCAGGGCGAGGCAGCGCCAGTCGATATATTGGTGACTTTTTTGTACAAGTTAAAACAGCTTCTTCAATATTGGTCCCGGATATTGGGTGAAACTTTCAACAAACTCGGTATACATAAATTAAGCGATTTTTTATAACGTGAAATCAAACATTTTGTTCTTAGTACGTTTGTATATTGGGAAACGACTTACAATTTCTCAAGTAATTTGAATTAAAATGTTACCAAAATCGATTCAACGATTTGACAATTGCGCAACGAACACACACATACAGATAGTAAGTCATACACATAATAATAATAATGTATATCTACTTACAAAGTAAACTGTTAGGTAAATGTTATAACCTCTATTAAGTTGTAACTGAAAAATATTATTATGGCACTATGTGCGAGTCCAGGTTTGAGTTCGAGTCGAGTCCGAAACGAGTACTTAAAATAACTCGAGTATCGAGTCCAAATTCGAGTCAAGAGTACTTCGTTTAATTTTTAAAATATCACTATTTTGCTATTGACTATATTAATTATTTACAATATATACAATATTAATTTTATTTATTGATGTTCGTCTAAAAGTAGGCACCAAACGTGAAGACAGAGTAACATCTAATTCCCTTTAACTAGGGAAACGCCAAAGTCGTTGTTGGACGAGTGAGTGAGCCATGTGTTGAGTACCCGGTAACATTCTTTTCTTCCCCTTACCTTAGGCCTCCCTATAGCCTTTCATAGGCTACAGTGGAGCATTTTGGCCTAAACTATGGCCTAAACTTTTACACAACTCCCGGACCAAAAAATTTACCATTAAGCAAGACCCGGCAGTCACACGGAATATTCAGTTGAAGGCTGCCAACAACAGCAACCTCCGGCACAGTGATTTCCACCAATACCTATTATTTATACGAATATAATTATAAAACTTAAATGCAAATGTTCCCGGGTACCCACCACATGACTCGCTCACATCGTCTAACTACGACTTTGGCGTTTCCCTAGTCTAGTTGGCTAAAGCGCCCTTGTAGCCGAAATGTGGGAGACGTGGGTTCAATCCCCTGGTCGGGAAAGATTTTGTAATTTCTAGATTGTATTTAAAAAATAATTAAACATGTTTTGAAATGCACATAACGCAGTGTAGTCCATCATCTGTGGCAATAGGGCCTACTATGGTAAACATAGCCAGTACGAAATACGTGAAAATATTGCAAGGTTACTCAATCTACGAGCGGAATTTGGGGGTACCTTGACGTCCAACATTCGACAGACCTTGCATGGGCACGGCATTACACGGCCAGGCGAAAAACAAACAAAAAATATATTTTCAAAATCTTAAACATTGTCGTTAAAATAATTTCTAAACATTGGAAGTCTATTTTTCAGTTTATCATTTCTTGTAGGTTTAAATCGCAATGAATCTTGCTGATTTTGTTAGCAGTTCTCAATAAACTTGTACCGGATGTCTGTTTAAAATTTCAGCGCAATCTGTTCAGCGATTCGGCTGATTTTCAACGTACACACACACACACACACACGCACGCACGCAGAAAAACAATTAGGGCCGTTTAAGTCGAATGGAAATCACTACGTTCGCTACGCTCACTCGTTCAATAAAAATGTTACTTCTCTCTTAATCATTTTAATGATCAAGCATCAAGCACAAATATAAGGGCTAGGCTATTACTTAAAAATGTTGAAACAAACATAATAGTGACGAATTTTTTTATTATTTATGCCCAAAAATAGTACAAAACTTCCAAAATGAATATAAATTTGTATCAAAAGACTCAGGTTACTATTATGGCTAAGAAGTCAGCAATGGTAAGGTAGCGCCAAAAATATATAAGCATAACGATTTTTACGTTTTCACACACGTGCGCGACCCGGCACCTCCACCAAAATCATTAATAATACTCGCACACCCCTAGAGAAAATTAATTATCTTCTTGGAACTCTACTATTATAGTATTTATCAGAGGAGTGTACTTTTTTAAAGTAAAACATTATCCTTCCATGCACGGTAGTATAGTTAACCTTTTGAAAAGTATGCCCGTGTATATACGTGCAAAAACGAGCGACCTGTCAGAGTATTCCCGTATATGTACGTTTCAATGTTTTTTGGTTGCACAGTAATTCAAGGCATGGGTGCATCGAGCTGGAGCTCGGCCATGCAGTAGTGCTACCTATTGACAACATCTTGAACTATTTGGTGAAACATTTGGACGAGATTTGATCTATTTTTAGCATGTTTTTGTGAATACGTGCGTTGCCGGTGCGTGTGACGGCAGGCCTAGTGCGTGCTAGTAGGTAGCAACAAGTGTTATCGGTAGCTATGGCAAGGCGCGTAGATATGAATGTAGACGAAATCTCGGAAATAATTATGAATATTGTGTGCAAATAAATAAACATTTACTACACAAGAAAATATTGGTTATTAATCTCATTAAGAATTTTTCCCTTAGATTCTAAAATACGAGAAAAAACTCACTTTAGGGGTGGCAAACCCCAATTTTGAACTCACTTTTCAAAAGGTTAAGAAAATACCAGGACACTTTCTCCCCAAAATTGCAAACTGGTACAAATGACGTCATTTTAATGAGTCTCTCGGGATACCGGTACAAGTGTTCTGAAAACGTTACTGTACCGGTCAAACCGGTACGTCTGGTCACCTTATACTTATGCTGAGCTGCAGAAGGTGTTAAGTATTTAGTAGGCCTATACCCTGCTTCTACATTTAGACAGTCGAACGCGAACGCATCTGTAGAACCAATTTATTTTTATGATAAACAATTTACAAGCAAGTTGCCTTCATGAGCAGACTGTTCGATTGAAAGACTGCCTCATATATAAAACATTTTCATTGTGCCAGCCGCCATAGTAAATATTAATGTAAAATACATCCTTGGACATAAACAATATAATTAACCCATATGGTCATTGAAACTAAAATACAAAATAAAAAGTATAATTAAAAATTAGCATAAGTTCCATTTTAACCATTTCAATATAACATCACACAAGTACATAATATTAATGTTGAGGGTAAAAGCCATTTAAAAAAAGGAATTTAACTACCCGCCTCTTACTACATTTTCTAAGTTTTTATTAAAACGAACATACTTCATACTGCAACGATTTCGGCGCCCTTGAACTGACCAACTTAACATTATTTATAATGTCATTACCTAATGCTGGTATGAGAAAAGGTTTTATTTCTCAAAATTTGAGGATTATTATTAGAAAATGAACCAAAAATTGCACCAAAATTACAAAATACAAAATTTCAAAACTTGAAAATTTTGTGTTTTTATTTTTTATTCTTTCAGTTTTTCACAAAAAAAAAAAAAATTCTTCACAATATCCCCACCATTGATGCAGAAACCGACAAAAATTTCAGATTTTGATCTTCGTCCACTATCTTGTAAAAAAAATATTTAGTATTATTTACGGAAAATAAAATGATAGAACATTCCATTAGTCCTTTGCATAATGGGAATGTGGGTATAAAATTTGGGGCAAAGGTTGACCTATATCACTAGAAAGGTCTTGAAGAGACGATTCCGAATATCCATGATAGACCAGCAGCAGCGGTAGCTTTCTACCCAAAATTCAAGGTCAAAGGTCAAATTATACTATTTTTGATAAATTAATTTTCCCATTTTTTGCGATTTTTTCTTTTTTCTTTTAATAAATTTAAGAATCGATAAAATTGTAAATAATCATGAAATATAGTAAAAATTTAATATTTGACCTTTTATGACCCAAAATTGGGTCACAATTGCCAATTTTGTACAATATTGCATTCTCTTCTACATTTTGGTGACGTTTCATGTTAACATCCATTTTTATCACTTGCAATAGCATCACACACATGTATTTGGGTGTAATATCTGATTTGAAGCATAGCCAAGGTCATTGGGTCAGTCGTGGAAAGGTCAAATATGCTTAAAAATGTCGAAAATATCGAGTGGGTACTCTAAAGAAAGGAAATTTCAGTTAGATTGCTACGACAAATGTGATATTGTTCAAAATAGTAATATATCAACGTAAACCTTCAAACTAGATAGTTTGAAACTTGACATTTGAACTTTTATGACGCAAAACTTTGTCACAAAATTGTTAATTTAAAAAAAAAAAACATTTTGTCATACGTTTTGATTTACTACTTCACATTCATTTTTATCAAATACTTAAGTATCTCAGACATGTCTTTTGGTGTGTGCTCTGATTATAAAAAAGTATTGCCAAGAATATTTGGTCAGTCGTGAAAATGTCAAATATGCTAGAAAAAGGTCGAAAATATCGAGTGGGTCGGAGATCTCTTTGTCCTTTTCGGTGATTTTATAGTATATTACACCGGTGTAGATATTATTGTGATGGATTTGCTGATCAAACCGAAATGCAATTCGATAGTTGTAATGACAGCGAACAGAGTAGAAAAAAAAAATCACATGATTCACTAACATACTAACTAACTCTGCTGGCATCAGCGTTTCGAGAAGCAGAGGGTTGCGCCCGCATCGACATTGTCTTTGATTTATAGAAAGTCTTCAATAAAAAAAAACTTGGAACGACTTCGGAGGAGTACACCCAAATTCCCAAATTCGCTGGGCACTGCATTCGTGACTGGAGAGGATTTCTCCAAAGCTCTCATAATAAAACTAAGCTAATCAATTTTGTTTTTGAAGATTAGAAATCCGAGGAGAAGAGACAGAAACTTGGTGCCAAAAGTCTTCTACGTTACTTGTGAAGAGTCTTGCGTGAAGATAGCCTCCGTCAGCTGGCAGCCTTATCCTGAACTGAATTCCTCACAAGAAGAAGCTGACACTCGAATGCTGCTACATGCTAAGCATGCATCACTACAAGGCTACAAGTCAGCAAGCATTAAATCTTCTGACACGGACGTGCTAGTTTTATGTCTCTGTGCTTCGTTTCGCCATGATCTCCAAGAGACAGACAAAGAACAGAACACATTATACTGATGTTTCCAAGATTGCGAGCTCTGCCGGGACTCCATGCTTTGACAGCTTAAAACGCTTGGCAAGAACATTGACTTTAGTGAAGATTTAAGTCAACTGGTCCATGATTGGACACTTAGACGTGAACTCCTTAACAAAATCGAAGCATTTGTCTACAAACTTTACGCGTTAACGACTAGATAACTAGCGTGAATCAGCTCCGCTACGAACTGTTCAGAAGTAAGTGTGGTGAAGTTGACTCTGAGCGTTTACCACCTTGTCAAGATTGTTTGTTTGCACACGTTTCGAGGGCAAATTATCAAGCTGCAGTTTGGTACAGATGTTTCGAACCACGTCCATCTGTTCCCGAACCACGTCCATCTGTTCCCGATCCAACGTCCCATGATGGAGGAGGAATGAGAATGGTGATCTTACAGTGGAGTGGATGGTAGGACGTCCAGCACCATTAGCAGTGATGGAACTGTTGGCATGCAATTGCCCAAGAGTCTGCGTGCTGCCGAACTGTGAGTGCCTCACAAACAAACTTACTTGCACAAACGCTTGTAAATTAAAAGATTGCACAAATTTTCAGTCAAATGAGAAAAGCGGTGAAGAAAGTTTCGATGATTCGGATAGTGATGGCGGGATCTCCACGGACTCGGAAAGGAATTCAAATTATTAACTTTATGTATACATTGCTTCACAACTAAATCCAGTAGACTGACGAGGACCTCAAGTTGGTTACATGCAGTAACAATGATCTCGACCTGATCTTTGTTGGTACCCCGGACATTGATGTACGCACAAATATTTATTGATGACGCATCGCATTTTCAATCTAATCATGCACGCAGCGCTATCATGTAGTGTTTCAATGCCAATGCATAAAATGTTAGTGAATCATGCAATTTTGTCTACTCTGTTCGCTGTCATTACAATTATCGAATTACATTTCGGTTTGATCAGCAAATCCATCAAAATAATATCTACACCGGTGTAATATAAATGCTATGAAATAACCGAAAAGGACAAAGAGATCTCCGTTGTGATAACATCGAATCATGACTCGTGACCCACTCGATATTTTCGACCTTTTTCAAGCATATTTGACATTTTCACGACTGACCAAATAATCTTGGCAATGCTTATTTATAATCAGAGCACACACCAAAAGACATGTGTGAGATACTTATGTATTTCATAAAAATGAATGTGAAGTAGTAAATCAAAACGTATGACAAAATGTTTTTTTTTTTTTTAAATTAACAATTTTGTGACAAAGTTTTGCGTCATAAAAGTTCAAATGTCAAGTTTCAAACTATCTAGTTTGAAGGTTTACGTTGATATATTACTATTTTGAACAATATCACATTTGTCGTAGCAATCTTACTGAAAATTCCTTTCTTTAGAGTACCCACTCGATATTTTCGACATTTTTAAGCATATTTGACCTTTCCACGACTGACCCAATGACCTTGGCTATGCTTCAAATCAGATATTACACCCAAATACATGTGTGAGATGCTATTGCAAGTGATAAAAATGGATGTTAACATGAAACGTCACCAAAATGTAGAAGAGAATGCAATATTGTACAAAATTGGCAATTGTGACCCAATTTTGGGTCATAAAAGGTCAAATATTAAATTTGACTATATTTCATGATTATTTACAATTTTATCGATTCTTAAATTAATTTATCAAAATAGTAATAATTTGACCTTTGACCTTGAATTTTGGGTAGAAAGCTACCGCTGCTGCTGGTCTATCATGGATATTCGGAATCGTCTCTTCAAGACCTTTCTAGTGATATAGGTCAACCTTTGCCCCAAATTTTATACCCACATTCCCATTATGCAAAGGACTACATGAATTATGGTGCTTCACTAATATTGGCCTATTATGACAATCAATAACGCTAGATGCATATGGTTTGATGCAATATGGAGTAGATGCATAGACCTTTATAACGGTGTATTTGGTATTTCAATAGCTACAATATCGTGGTCTCAGTGATTTGATAAGTTTCACGAACCATTCCGTTAAACATTTAAAAAGATTGCATTTTCTTATTAATTACCGGTATTACCATATCAAAGGTATATGTGCCGTTTTTCTCAAATGAAAATATAATATACTTCAAAAGTAAGCCTTCCTCAATATTTCTACAATAACCGCATTGACTTAAAGTAAACCATTTCCGATTTAATGCACTATTTACCTATATCGGTACCCCGGAAATAACACTTCCTTATGCCTGGTTAGCGCCGCGGGCGCTGCACCGAAACTCGGGGAATAATAAAAACGATGCTATGAAGTTCACGTTCCAGAGTTTGACCAGTGACAATGTTTTAGCCAAAGAATCAGTCTAAATAGCAATGCAAATATTTTTTTTGTATGTCAACAATAAATGCATTTAAAATTGAACTAAAGTGTGGTAAATCATTTTTTACTGTAATTTTTGACACTTTTTATTAATTTGCGACTTTTTAAATTCAATATTTTGATATTTTGTTTGCAAATTCTAATAGATGTTGTTAATTCACAACTTGTATGGCCAATTTCAAAACTTTAACCCATAAAATATTAAAGATACAGATATTTAAGTGTGTTTTAGGTTTTTTCACAAGTTTGCGTTAGTCTTTTGTTTTGACCAACTTCCGGTGAACTAATTTTGGCCTACTTTATACTAGAGATGTGTCATAGTGTTGAGAACATATTCTGAAATTTGTAGCCTGTTGTGCGAAAAATAAACAAAAAAATCCAAGCTCGGCTGATAATCTTCTAATATTAATAGGCCTATATAATTAGCAAAATAGAATAGGTTTAGATGTAGGCCTATTTAAAAGAAACAATTTGGCTTTATTTAAGGGCGAAATACCCCCCTGCATATGCAGTGTCTTACTAGAATCCTCGTAGCGTCTAAACTATTGCTTCAATGTTAGAAATGTTTTTTGTTTCGTGCAATAAAACAGATGCCAGATTTACTACGTTGGTTTATATATTGAAAATGTTATAATTAGAACATCGCAACTTTAAGGAATCATAAATTATAATTTTTTATTCAACCTAGTTATTACTCTCATTCTTTACAGCCAGTATTCGAAAGCGGAGTACAAAAAACGTATAATTGACATGCCAGTGAGGTGACTAATGATTGATTAATTTTGCACCGATAGTGATGTCCTCTGTAGGGGTTTTGATGAACGTCTTATTCTCGTGGAATTGGGGGCTGGGTCAAGCAGTAAATCGCGCCTACCCATCTACCCTTCTTCGCGACACAATACCGACACGGCGACAGACTGGTTACAAAGCCTCAGGCCAAGTAACATCTTGAAATACCATTCCGCCTCATTGATCTGGTTGTGGAACTGAAAATCCTTTCAACGCTGCTCGAGTTCTTAGTCGCAACAAGTATTCTACATGTCTTATTGGCAGTGGTGGACAGTGTTGTGACTAGATAATTTATTTTTATCTAGATAAAGATAATTCTCAAAAAAATATCTACATAAGACAAAAGAAAAATGTAGAAAATTATCTAGATAAAAGATTGAAAATAATTATCTACATAAATTTATTTAGATAAAAGATAATAATTATTGAGATTTATGTTTTTGTTCCCCACTCCCCTCACCCCCACCCCAACAACAGTTTTCTTGTCAATCGTAATATTTATCAGACTCAACAAGTTGACATTACCCGGCACGCACATTACAACTGTAGAAGTAGTTTTCTTTTAAAAGTGATTGGTTATTATTTTTGTCTACATTATTGTTTATTAATTTATCGAAAAAAAAATATTTAAAGCTTAAAAAGTTCAGATAAGATAAACTATTTTATTTAGATAATATAAAACGATATAACAAAAACTTTTCTAGATAAGATAATAGATGACGGATTTTATCTATATAAGTCACAACACTGGTGGTGGGTTGGTGTGGTAAATCGCGGTTCCTAAAATCCAGGTTCGAATTCTGGTTTGACCATGGGTATTAGGCCTATGTGGCGGTTTTTTCATTTTCCTGTATAATTTACTCTCCTTGTCTCGATTAGCATCGTTGCCAAAATGTGAGAGTATCAAATATATTTATTATAATTATAATAAATAATTACTCTTCTTTGTTAATTATACGTTAGTGTTCTCAACCACCGGGTCGCGACCATATTATGCCGGGCCCCGACGTTATATCTCCGCCGGTCAGAGACAAGAGGTGCATTCTGAACTTACTCCTGTCAGTCTGTCCCGTTATTTATTGCGTATTTGTCTGCACTCCCTCTGTCAATTACGTTATCATTTATTTCCAAAAAAAATTGCCAGCTGGGATGCAGTTCGGACCTTTGCAATTGTCAACCCCCCTTGCAGGCACGTTGGTGGCTGACTGGCCTGTTAGCTTTCTCAACACAACTACAGACTGCGATAATTCTCGCAACGCAGACACATTATAGTGCTACCGTTATATTCAGATAAAATCAATTCACCCACGCTAATGTTTTTGTTCGTTTTTTTTACAATAGCTGTATATTGTATCAATCGGCATCCACATGAACCACCAATTAGTTACACAATTCATATTATAACTTGAATTAACACGAAAGGAATAAAAACATATTAAATTATAAATCTATTATTGATGGTGAGGTGTTGGGGGTGGAGAGGGGGGGGGGGACGTTGCTTACAAGGAATAGTTGACTGGCAATGTTACACGGAAAAGATGGCGAATAAAGAAAGAATGAGTGAGAAATCGAGAGCAATAGAGACAAAACGTGTTACGTGGTGATCAATGATCATGGCTACAGATATACCTACACCGGCTGTAATGAGTATTGAGTGGCTCTTTAGATCGAATACGACATTGAATAATTATGCTAGAAATGTCATCTGCGAAATGTTTCAACTAATTGCCTAAGTGTTTCGAGTTACGATATTTGATAAAGTGTCACAGAATGGCATATTGAATTCCATTTCTCGGAAGATATGCCTCAGTGATCGCAGCAGACCCTCAATTATTCTATTGTTTTTAGTGTTTTTTGTGTAACCTACACATCTCGCACTCAGACGAAGATAGGACAGATATTAGAGCATCTTCTTAGAAGAAGGTCACAAAGATTTATTTATTTATTTCGTGGTAGAAAGCATTCTGAATCACAGGAAGGAAAGGATACTTCGATTTTTATTTTGTGTTATGAAAGGAAATATTGGTTGGGGTGATACATTGTTGTATATTACAACTTGGGAACGGTTCGATTCGGCGTCATATCTGTGAATATTTCACTTCATTGTGACTACAGAGAGAGATTACACAATGTATTATGTATGATTCTGTCATCGTTACACATATTTCATATAACTCTTTATCTACATTCTAAATGAACAACTAAAAAAATTAATTATTTTTGTGTTGATGGTTTATAGTAGTTTCCCAATGTTTCATACATAGACTATTATACAGCAGACAATGCATGCATTTGTGATTGGATAATTGCTTTGACTATTATGTAAATTTTATAACTAAACTACTACTTTATGTGTCAATAAAGAGGGATCAAACAATTTACTAGTGTTGTGTTTGTAATGCGATTTTATTCTCGCCTATCCTAATGTCAAAAGATCAAGGAATGTGGCAATGGTCTAGATATATTATGACCAATCCCACGCGAATGCACGGCACTGAGCAATAGGCTAAAAATATTTCGTAAGAATTCTAGATTGTATGATCACCTTTCTTCTTTCCTGATTGGCACCTCTTTAGATGGAAAACTAGAACGATATGTAAATACAGTTTGAAAGGAACTTGCGAGGGGTGCTCACGACTAGGAAAATTATCGGAAAAATACTTCAGTCGGGATTGCCGATGGCGGTACGATTCGACGATTTAGAGTCTCGAATAAGAACCTCACGAGTACCCTAAAATTATATTCGTATTTCATATATTCGTACACGAAGATCATAAACACGACATACTTGCCCAAGCTAGGATTCGAACCTGGAATGCAGGGTTCGTGGTAACACGTAATATATTGTTCCGTTTGCGAATCGCATTACTATGTTTTGAAGTAAATAAAAGATCACTGATCTCTGATCCAGGTAGTTGGATCCTTGTCTTCCCCCCCTCCCTCCCCCGCGCTAGGGCCAAGTTGCACGAGCCGGTCTTCAACTTGTCAGCTTTTCAACCCTTGTCGCATTGTTCAAACGCACAAAAGAAACTATATTCTTTTTACAGCAAAGCTTATTTTTATGATATTCTTATTTTTTTTTTATTTGCAGTATTTTAATGTGAACATTTCTATGTGGTAGCATTTTGATTTTTTTCTCTACGATAAAAATTACGCCTATTGTATTACACTAGTATAATCTAGTATTTTATTTCTAATATGATATTTACCGTAATTTTATCGTAGGAACAAAAATCAAAATGATTTGAGCATCAAATATTCGCATATTAGTAATGGAAAGAAAAATATATACATATCATAAAAAAGCCTCTCTGTAATAAACGTTGTGGGTTCTATTCTTCATTTGAACAATGTGACAAGAAGGGATGGTAGGCCCAAGACGCTAGAATGACTGAAACTAGCACATTTCAATAGGATTTTCTAGCGACATACAAAAAAAACTGTGGTAAATAACCTGATATAGTGACCAATGAACGGCGAGCAAGAAATATCGTGAAAGGATTCTGACTCTGCCCTAATGCGCTTTTTTTACACACCACTTTGCCTCGAAAAGTCAACGAAGCGTGCCAGGCTAGGGATACTTGGGCCTTAATAAAAGAAAATAAAAATTGTTCCATTTAACATGGCAGCCATTTTGTCCCAACTTACACTTTTGCATATTAATTTTGTAATAAGTTTGTGATTATGAATACAATATGGTAATGTCAGAGTGAATTTAATACATATTTGGCAGGCCTATTTAATAAATAGTCCTAAAGTTGTTTTAATAATGTAATATTACTATTAGAAGATATTGTTGTCAAAAGTATGTCCTAACAATAATTTGTGTCAATGGTGTTACTCTTTTGAATTTCCCATATATTCAACAACAACCACCAAGAAAACAGAAATGTGTTGCTGTTAATGTGGTAGTCATGTCCTTTGTGTTTGGGGATGATGAATCACCTTTGGCTGGAGCTCTTCATATTGATATACCTAAAGTGGACTTCACGGGAAGATTGGTCCAAAGGTACCAAGAATTTCCTCCCCTCTTACCACCACCACCTTCCTGGCCCGAGCAGAGTGGACAAGAGGTAGATCGTATCTATTGTAATAGTCCGCTCGACCCTTCTATTGATGGTCTCGAAACCATCCAATTAAATTATTTTCGCTTGAATAGAGTTAAATCCTTCCTCCTTTCCTTACGTTAACTGTTGTAATTTACCTTTTAAATGCCCTTTAATGTTAAAGATTTTAACTTAAGTGTTTCACTGAAGTAAAATCAACATGAAAATGTTTTTGAATGCTAAAAATTGATTGAAAACTAAGAACTTAACAGTATAATATACAACAACACTTCTTCATCAGAAGTGCTAAGAATATTTTGTAAACATTGTTAGTTCTCAATCAATTTTTGCGTTTAAAAACATTTTCGTGTTGATTTTATTTTAGGGAAACATTAAAGTTATCATCATTAACATTTAAGAACTTCTAAAAGGTAAATTACAACAGTTTATGTAATGAAAAGAAAATTAATTTATCTCTATTCAAGGGTTTAGAGACCATCAATAGAAGGGTCGAGGATAGGTAAGATCTAAATCTTGTGCACTCTGCCCGTCCGAGGAAGGTGGTGGTGGTAAAGAGGGGAGGAAATTCCTGGTACCTGCGGACCAATCTTCCCGTGAAGTCCACTTTAGCAATTTAATTATACCAAGGTGAGACAATATACTTTCTACTGGTCACTGGTGTTACCATAGGGTTACCATAATTCTGAAAGTAAAATCCGGGACACATGTACTTTTGTTGTGTATGGATCTTGCGTGGGCTACACCAGGGTCTGGAGGCGAAGCCCCAGCCGCCGGAGGCAAAAAATTTTTGGGCCTTTTTTTCCCCCAAGATCGCCTGTAGTGAGATCTGAGAGTGTCGGGACAATTTTTAAATGATCTAAAATGTCTGAACGTCCACCATGCTCTATCCCGAACACACCACGGCACACAGAACAATCAACTTTTCCTTCGATTTGCGTATTTCTAGACAAGAACGGATATTCGTCTTTCAGTTTGTCTGAAAAACGACACTTGCGTTTGGCCATTGTGTTTTGCCACACACGCACACCACTGGCACAGTCTGTAAGCTAAGCATTGTCACAAGTCACAACGCGAACTCAACACTCACTGATTACACAACGGTGACTGCAGACTGTGCAGTGAATCATTGACAACGACTTGACTAGCCTACTAGTGGGTTGACACTGTACGTACTGTCGCCGCCCGCTGCCCTGGCCTTGAGCTCGACTCAATGACAACGTTATTGGTTACATTGCGCTTCCCCGCGTCCTGGCCCAGCCGCCGTCGGTGCCGCGAAATATTTGAAAGCAGAAATTTACTACGACAATTTGGAATTGGATTTTCGATTTCCAGGACAATTTGGCGTCCCGAAAATGTTTTTCGGGACACCGGGACAGCAACAAGAAAAACGGGACTGTCCCGGAAAATCCGGGACGTATGGTAACCCTATGTTACCATCTTTTCAGCTGTTACATTAGTTTCAATAACCTTGTTGTGGTATTTTTTTTTTATAATTGCATAAGTAATAGCAAACAAATAACATCAAGCACCAAGCTCCAAGTTGCCAACTCTATTAAATATGCTAAAATCAAATCAAAATGTCTTGTGGTGTTACAGTCAATGGTGTTACTACAGGAAATTCTAAATGACTGATAAGTAATACTATTGAGTAGGTATTGACTAATAAGCTAAATATAATTTGTTTTGATGTATGTTTAGAGCCTTGTTATTAGAATAACAAGTTATTAATTAATTAATTATCCTCTATTCAGTAGTTCTAAAATAGTAATTTTATAACTTAACTAGGCCTAACTGTTGAAGTAGGCCTAACTGTAATTGTCACTGGTGTTACCTTTGGTATAATAACAGTAAAAAGTACAAATGCACCTTTAGTTACCAGAAAACCAATGTAATTGGTTACACAAAACAAACGTGAAACTGATTCAGATAATGGGTGTGTTTAATTAGTCATTTTATTGTAATTAACAGTTGAAGTAACTGCAATTGTCAATGGTATTACCAAGACATGTCTCTGGAATAAGTATAACCCTTGGTATAATATCTGTAAAAAAGTACTAAGTGCACCTTTAGTAACCATAAACCAATTTAATTGGTTACACAAATCAGATGTGAAACTGATTCAGATGATGGGTGTGGTTAGTCATTTTTATTATAATTATCAGTTGAAATACCTGTATTTGTCACGGGTATTACCAAGACATGTCTCTGGTATAACCCTTGGTATCAGGGTTGCCACTTTCAAGGATTTTATCCTTTTCTCAGGATTTTTTTAGTGTCTCAAGGATAACAGGATTTTTTGGCTAAATCTTAGGATTTTCTACTGTCTTTAAAAAAGACATTAAATTAATACATTTTTTTAAATTCAGCTAAAAAAAGCAATGTAGACAGTAAAAGAACATCAGGTACTAGTAAAAATAAACATTTAAGTGAATAAATAAATAAATAAATAAATAAATAAAAAAATAAATTTTATTTAGAGTCTGCCCACTCAGTTATAACTGATTTTCAGTGGGGGACTTTAAATCAAAGCGACCAAGCCAACCCTGCAGGCTCCGACGCAATCGACGAGTGAGCGATAACCAACCAAAGATCGATATTTTTAATAGGAAATATAGCAATCAGTGGTATGGACAGTGCGAACACCCGCGAATCAACGCCAGAATCAACAAGGCCGATTCAGAACAACTTTGAAATTTATTAAGTGCTTTGTTACTAGGACGGCTCCAAAGTCACCGTTTACAAACTCCTAAGACAAGAACTGATGGACTTAAGTCCAAATCAGAAGTTAAAAAACTTCTGACTTCAGCGGGAATCGAACCCTGGACCTTCTGCATTGGAAGCAGATACGCTAACAACAACATATAGGCTAACATAACATTTCCCGCAAGTGGTAGTTATGGTGAGTAAAAGTAAAACGTTAAAATATATTCGAAGAAAATTCCGATTCTTATGCGTTTCTGCACCTACTGTTGACTTGATTCTCGAAAATCAGACTGGCATCACATATTTTGGAATGAAACCTGAAAATTTGTAACATTCCTTTGCGGTTACAATAAATGCTAATGCTGAATAACTGTTTTCAAGGATTTCTCAGGATTTTTTTAGTTTCTTTCAAGGATAAAAAATTTACTTGGTGGCAACCCTGCTTGGTATAATATCTGTAAAAAGTACAAAGTGCACCTTTAGTAACCATAAACCAATTCAATTGGTTACACAAATCAGATGTGAAACTGATTCAGATGATGGGTGTGGTTAGTCATTTTTATTATAATAGGGAATATTCCACTTACTATTTTTTAGTTTATTTTAATTCTTATTATATAAATCTTAATAGTCACTGCACTATTTTATTTAAAAAAAAATGTAATTTGTGTAATTTAAACAAGAAGTAAATTGGACCCCCGGTTGGCGCGCCAAAAACGAGCGTGCGCCATCTTTGGACGGTACTACGTCATAACTGTGTTGAGTCAAGGCCAATTAGAAACTAAAATGTACGTATATTTGTACATATTTACATACAGCCGGCGGTGCTCACCCATCCGCTTAACAACAAGCACAACTCCACAGCCACTTAAACGATGTAAATTTTCACAAATTTTTCTTTTTCTTTTTTCGTATGTGACAGGAGTTCGCGAGATCATTGTGATAAAGAATTACGAGCATTTTGTCTTGAATTTTTGCACAGCCTAGGACTATCATGCTATTATTTATCTACAATAGGCTTTAATTAGTGATCAAAGTAAGGTTTTTGTGCGGGATGTGTGTCAGAACACGGAAGTGCAGGTTAGGGTTGGCAAGCTAAGCCAAGGGCTTGTCAAGTGAGTAATTTTAGTATTCACATACCAAGGCATATATGCTATATCCTACAGGAACGATTGGCCTAGACTGTTGTATTATAAATTATGGTACTTGTTCATTAACGGGACCCCCCTCAATTTTTTGTTAATTGGTCCCCCAATCGTCGTTTTTTTTTACTTATTTCTGTTTACAATAAATAATTACAACTTGCGATGAGTTGAATACATGACTCAGCCACTTGACTCACACGTTCAACGTGACTCAGGCGAGTACAGTCCATTTGAACGCGTAGGCCTACATGAGAGCAGTCGTCGCCGTGCAGCTGACATTGATGTTCACCGACACCAAATGAACCTTCAAAACCTTTAACGTCGCTATTTTAAACGAAAGTACTTTTCTATTGTAAGTCCTATATATTTAAAATCACTACGTTAAAGGTTTTGTAGGTGGAGTATGTTGGGCATAGGCCGTGTCACTCCCCTGGCGCAAAGTATGTAGCCGGAAATGATGTTTTCGAGGCTTTGTTCGAAATAATTGTGTTTTCCTGACCTCCCGAAACTCAGATGGAGTAGATGTAGTAGTTATGATTTTCTAATGAAATGTTTTTACTGAATTTTTACATTTTTTGGAGGGGGTCCCGTTAATGAACAAGTACCTAAATAATTTTCTACGCCTAGGCCTAGACCTAGGACTGTTTCAGTTTTGTTTTTTGATTGCAATGTCAACTTTTCTCGTTTTCTGGCTAGGCGTTAAATGTAAAATGTCCGCCATCTGTTTACATTACTGTAGGCAAAGCTAGGCGCTGCTTTGTTTAAAACACCGCCGTCTCGATGTAGGCCTATGTATGTATGTGTATCCAGACGGCGTTGGTTCAACACAGTTCTGACGTCATAGCCGTTTTTGCCGCTCTTAGAATATTTTAAAAAATGCTGTTTTTAAAACGGCTATAAATTATTGGATTATTATTTCACGGAAAAACAAAGTACATATTTGTAATCGGAATGAAATACTTCTTCTAAAAAATCTATTTGTAGGCCTACAGTATTTGACGGAAGTGGAATATTCCCTATTATCAGTTGAAATACCTGTATTTGTGACTGGTATTCCAATGTCACTGGTATTACTATGATCAGGGCTCGACAAATTTAAAAAAATCTACTTGCCCAGCTGGGCAAGTGCCCCAAAATTTTAGTTGCCCAGACTCAATTCAAGGTTGACACAATAATTTTCTTTATTTTTACATATGTACGACAACTTTCTTTATTTTAACAATAGCCACGAGTCAATAACTTTACCGACTTTACGTACCCGCTTTTTATCATAGGCCTACTCTTGGTCATATTTTAGTTTTTTGGCAGGTTCATTAGCTAGGCTAGCCTAGGCAATCATGGTCCTAGGCCTATCTCATCTTCGTTAATTGTGAGTGGCTTAGCAGTCGTAGGCCGAGACGTTGAAGCTACTCCACTAGGCCTACAGTTAAAAAAGTTCGGTAAATCCATTTAAGAATGGTTCAATATTACGCAATGGTTTTAAAGTGTCAAAAATGGTTCGAATTTCACGAAACAGGAGAAGGTAAACACGTCTCAAATCTCCATTTTTCGACAGCTGTGAATAGGCGTACTGAATTATGGGTAAAGTCGATAGGTCGATATCGATCGGAATGCGATTGTAGTGGTGCGTGGTGCAGCCTGTGGCAAGTCTTGGAACTACATCAAGCATCTGTCGCCTGTCGATAAAGTAGGTTTCTACTTAGTGAAATCTTACGCGATTCGAGTTTTTAACCAAATTGTTGGTTGACGGGCAACTAACTAGGCCTAAATAAATAATAAATAAAATAAATAAATTTTATTTAGAGTCTGCCCACTCAGTTATGTAACTGATTTTCAGTGGGGGACTTTAAATCAAAGCGACCAAGCCAACCCTGCAGGCCCGTATGATTGACTTATGGTTGCCCGTGCCTGGAGTATTAGTTGCCCCGGGCAACTCGGGCATAGGAATTTTTGAGCCCTGACTATGATAATATTTAATTACTTTTAATTAATTTAATAAACAGCATTTTGGCTCTGCCAATACGTACTTTAGTATTATTTCATTATGTATTATGATCACTAAAAAAAAAAATCCTAGAAATATTCAT
Source organism: Sweltsa coloradensis (assembly GCA_024449915.1). Lineage (NCBI taxonomy): Eukaryota > Metazoa > Arthropoda > Insecta > Plecoptera > Chloroperlidae > Sweltsa > Sweltsa coloradensis. The sequence continues at coordinate 3,345 of JAMZAV010006881.1, read as the reverse complement.
TTTTAAATTTTAATCTCATTTTTTTCATCTCAAATGTGTCAGATTTGAGAAAATGACCCTTATAGCTTCCGTGGCCAGGCTATGCTTCGCGGACTAGTCTGCTTATGGGTGTAGATGGGCAGGTGCGGACTGGCAGGGGGTGCCGGGGCGGGGTGCGATCGCACCCCGGGCTTTTGACATTCCGGGCCCCTGTGGAACATTTGTACACACCACACTTTCAGTTTCAGACAAAATATATATGATTTTGTATTTGTTTACTGCGAAAAAGAGTTGCCGAACAAAATACATTGTAGATAATATTAACGATGACTCATGGGGTGCCTTAGGCGGCTCTTCAAAAGAGAATGGTTGTTCAGTGTTTTCAGTTTTCAGTAGCAACTAGTGACTATCATGTGTAGCTAATTCAATTAATACACACAAACAAACATTATTGGATATAAGGCTTCCTCGAATATAATTTTTGCGAGATTTGAATTGCGAGCTCAGGTAGTGTTACTAGTTGGCGCCTGTTAATCGCGTCCTAAAATAGCGTTTTATGTCATAAAATATAACGAACCCCCAAAAACGGCGAAATATCCTCCAGCGACTGGGGCTTTGCCCCAGACCCCTGCTTTGCTACGCATCCTCGTACGGACCCTACTACATGCCAGCGTCCCGGGCCTTTTCGTCCCAGTCCGCGCCTGCAGATGGGTTAATGCAATAAAGTAGGCCCTACCTATTTTACTGGATTGTTTGATATGGTTTTAGCTAGTGCAGCATGGGAATGCACAAACAGAAACAATACAAAGTTATTGCAGAAGGGAATTTACATTTGATGTTAATGGCTAATATGCTCACCTGTCAAACTGACGGCCATCTTTAAAAATATACAAATCGCTCCCATATACTTAAATGCAAACAGTAATTTCAAGATGGCTTTAAATTGTCATGGAAGTGGACCAATGATTGCATCTAGCCTACTAAGTGTTTAATATCCATGGTTAGGCTGACTTTCAACCGATAAGGAGTTTTGCCAAAAATAGCAACGTTAAAGGTTTTGTAGGCCTAGGTAGGCTACGGTAGGCCTACCTATAGTTTTGCGCAATACTAAAAAGCATGAAAAAACAAATTGGCCCTTGTTGTTTTTTGTGCAGGCCGTCTCTAAGGCTTAGGCCTACCTTTGTTTAGGCCTTCCTATGAAAGCCCCTTAAGAGGATGGGAAAGACGCAAAATTACAGTTTTTTGTGATATCTCGAGAACGATGCAAAATATCTAAAAACTGATTCTAGACCGAATTGTGGTTTTTGGATGAGCGTAGCGAAGATTCCATTTCAATACACTGGAGAAAAAAATCCGGAATGATTTTTTTTGTCTGTTAACACAATTCTGGCTAAACCGATACTCCGATTGCGATGAAATTTTATGGAGGCCTTCAAAATCTCTGAACTTAGAAGTGCCACGTTTTTTAGCGCAATCGGGAAATTTTTTCTCATAAAATACGCAATTTTACGTTTATTTTTTATTTTTAAAAAATTTCTTCCGACTTATATAACACCTACATGCTTTAAATCCGATTGTAATGATTTTTTCACAGAACCTTAATTTTATGAATTTATATAGGCTATTCGTGTGAAATTTGAGCGCAATCGAAAAATTATTTCTTATGAAAATCGCAATTTTACGATATTTTTTTTATTTTTAAAACATTCTTCGACTTGGAACACATTTTACATTTCATTTACATGTATGTATAGGCCTACATTAATTTATTTTTGAAATGCTTTATCTAATTGTAATGATTTTTTCACAGCTAACCTTAATTGGTAATTATGCCGATTACGGTTTTCCGAGAAAAAATGCATAAAATGTTTCCAACTTTTCACAGTATGTGTAATTGATAGTCCCTAATTCATTTTCAGCTACCGCATTACGATCTTTTCACTGTTACTAATGTTTTTTGTCTTTTTACCTGTGTAAATTGTGCTGTCACTGTACGTAGACCGCCATGCTGGTTTGGAAAGCGCTATCTCCTCCGCTACGTCTCTTCCGCTGCGTACGCAGCGTAAGAAAGTATTTTTGTTTAAAATAGCGACGTTAAAGGTTAAAAAAGGTATTTTTGTTTAAAATAGTGACGTTAAAGGTTAAAAAGGTATTTTGTTTAAAATAGCGACGTTAAAGGTTTTAAAGTATTTTTTGTAACTAAAACGGCAACAAACGATGACGACATAGGTAATAGCACGCCGTGTTCACGTAATAAATTAATTAGTTTTTCACTATCTCGACGTTTGCACCAACAAACTTTTAAAACCCTTTAACGTCGCTATTTTAAACAACAATACCTTTTTTAACCTTTAACGTCGCGATTTGAAACAAAAATAATTTTTTACGCTGCGTTCGCAGCGGTAGAGACGTGTCAGAGGAGATTACGCTTTCCAAATCAACATGGCGATGTAGCATGTGGACGCACAAATGACGGCTCAATTTCCACTAGTGAAAAGATGAAAAACATTGTTTAGGCCTACAAAATTAAAAACCATAATGCGGTACCTGAAAATGAATTAAGGAACATTATTTACACAGACTGGAGTATGGTAAGTAAATTTTTTCATCTTTTTTCTCGGAAAACCGTAAACGGCATAATTACCCCTTAATTTTATGAATTAATAGGCTATATTCGTGTAAAATTTGAGCGCAATCAAAAAATTATTTCTCTTAATAATTGCAATTTTACGATTTTGCTATGAAGCTGCGATAATGCTAAGGCTTTTAGGCCTACAATTTTAATTTTTTTTATTTTTTTAAGTGAAAGGTGTTTTGGTAAAAAGTTGCCCCCCCCCCCCCCCCCCCCCTCCTCAACTGAACTAGGCCTAGGCCTAGCCCTACCTTCTAGTAGGCCTGGCATAGCCCTAGGCCTACCCTTAAGGTAAGGTCTAGGCCTAGCCTAGGTAGGCCGTAACTTTTTCGGTTGGTATGGACCGGTCTTACAAAACTACTTACGTTTGGTTAGTCGACTTTTCCGGACTAGGTCTAGTTACCTGTGCACTAGGCTAGGCCTAGTTCTAGCCTAGGATATTTTTGATAAGAGCGCACCCGAAATCCTTTTCGTTGCAAAACTACTTACCGGTAGGGCCTAGTTGTTTTTCAGTGTTTTTATTGAAAAAAAAAAACAGTGTTAAAAAACCGGCCCATACCAACCGAAAAAGTGCCGGTAGGTAGGCCTAGCCTAGGCCTAGGCCTACACTTAAGGTAAGGTCTAGGCCTAGCTAGGGCTTTGTATAAAGGAGCATCTAGGGCCTTTGTGTATTTAATGGGCCTAGGACCTAGGCTAGGGCTTTGCTAGGACTAGGCCTAGGCCCGTAGGCCCTT
>JAMZAV010006880.1:0-36013 GCA_024449915.1 Sweltsa coloradensis | reverse complement strand
CTCAAGAGTTTTAGTTCTAGATAAATGTATATAGTCATATTATAAGTGTGTGAAGTTAGAAGTAAACTGAAAGTTAGTTTGCGCATTACGCGGGAAAGGAGATTCAACATTATTATCTTATAAAGTGTTATGATAACTTTGTAGGGTTATTAGCTGCTATATTTTGGAGGTGCTTGCTTGTTGAAGTATAGGCGGAGGCAGGCCGACAAATTAATTGTGTAAGATTAACACTTACGGGTGTCAATTGTTATTGCTATTCTGATTGGCACGTCATACAATAGGCCTTTGCATTTACATTTTTAGTGTGTACTCCTTCCACATATGGCTTCGAGACGATTTTTGAACTGCTGTTTTTCTCTCGACGAGAAATACCTTCGATATAATGGATTCTACTTGGTCATTGTCGTAATTTGTTGAAAATCAAAACGCGTCAAATTATTTTCAGCAGGGTTCGAACCCAAGTCGGGGCAAATTTAATTGACAATAATTTATGTGTAGCCTATATATGATTTTGTATTGCTATGGCTTATTAAAAATTATGTCCTAACATCACAACAGCATCATAGTCACATACAAGAAATCTAATAAAGTATATCAGTATCACAATATAAACACAATATGTATACATAAAGTCAAGCCTATATTCGAAATAATTACATAAAACTTTGATTATACGCCATGTCGTGTTTGGTCCTTTATCCTTAATCTCTCACCATTGCATAAAAACTAAAGAGGCTAAAATCCTCTCATTATGCATTGGGTTCATAACAGTCGAGACAAAACATATGTAAACACTTTTTTACTTTGGAGACGAGCTACGTAATTTTACGCCAGCTCATGATATCTGACCCTCAGTGCGACCTTGGGCGAGCGCGGTGCCGCGGTTGCAAGCATGTGTGAGCGAGTCTCGCGTACTGATAAACCTTTCTGCAGTGCAAACAGAGCCCATCGCCTCGCCGTGAAAATACGGCTCGCTATTGGAGGGACAAATTTATAATATTTTGAGCGGAACTTTTGAGGCCCTCCTCCAACACGTCTCTCCCGCAATCCCCTCACCCATGTCCGTTTCACCACCAAAATCATGGGTTACTCCTGTGACACCTTAAATACTCATTAAATAATTATATTTATTTAGTAATTTTTGAGTTCGTTGACATTAAAATCCTTCCCTTATTTTGAAGTAACATTGTGAAGCCAAATTTGTATCATAAAGTATTTTTTATGCAGTAAATATTTAAAAAGGATTTGACTTTTGATTTTCTGTCAAAAAATCAATTGGAACGTTCGCTTGTTATATAAACAAACTTCAAAATATTATTGTTTTCTTTTCTGACAGCAGAATTAGGCCTTTAGGGAATTTGATTTATATTCTTTCGATTATAACATTACAATTTCTTTCATTCATAATGGCTAAACAAGTAGTTAAACGTTGTACCGTATGTAATTTGAAAAAGAACAATAAAACTAAACGCCTAGAGTGCTCGGTATGTGAAGATATTTTCCATCGGGTATGTATAAGTATGACCAATGAAATATTCGATTCAATACTTGGACCATGGGAATGTAATAAGTGTATAATCAGTTATAATAGCAGCAAGTGCCTTCAATGTGGCGTTCAAGATGTCTATGAACTGAAGAATCGAACAAGAAGAGTTTCGCCGAGATGGTATTGTATGAATTGTTTATTTCCCCCTCTAAGTGTACATGAAATTTACATGACAAATCTTGTTAATCATAATGTCGATAAAGAGCCTCAAAGTATGAATGATGATGTTGCTAAAGGTTTAGCTATATTGCCAAAAGGAATGAAGCTTGGACATCTCAATATACGTAAAGTTGGATAAGTATATAGATCAGTTGAGAGTTATTCTTGACACGTATAATTTTGATATATTTGCTTGCTGTGAAACATATCTAGATGAGTCTGTTCAAGACGGTTTTATTTCTGTTGACAATTATAAAATGCTAAGATTTGATCGTGAAAGGATAGGGGGAGGTTGGTTATTTATATTGCTGAGAAGTTCATGTCTAGTGTAATTGAGTTTAAAGTTAAATTTCCGATAGATGTTGAGTGCAGTCAGTTAAATTCGGGCTTCCGAATGTAAAGCCAATGATTTTTACAGCAGTTTATAAAGCTCCCACGTAAAGTTAGAAGAATTTCAGATTGTTTTGATAGTTTAGTAAATAGTTTAAAATTGGAAGCTAATGAATTGTTTTTTCTAGGTGATTTCAACATTGATTTGAGTAAGAAGACATTACCAGTAAATAATTTCAAATTTCTCACAAGATCACATGGATTGGTACAATTGATAAAGTCTGTTACTAGGGTTAAAAATAGGTCAGCTACTTTAATTGATCATGTTTATGCAAATCACAATGAAAATATTATTCAGTCAGGTATTATAAGTGTAGGATTAAGTGATCATGAATTAATTTATTGTGTTCGTAAGATTAATAAGCAAAAATTTCTTCCTAAATTTGTAAATACTAGAAATTATAAGAATGTTGATTGGAAGCAAGTAGATGAAGATATCTTAAGTGGTCCCATTAACCAAATTGGTATGGCGGTAAGTGCAGATGATAAATTAGAACCTCTAAATGAGCATGCACACCCCTTGAAATTAAGAGTTAAAGGTAAGCCAGCCCCATGGCTAACAGCAGAGATTATTAAATCCATGCATAGGAGAGACCACTTGCGCAAAGAATTCAGAATTTTTAGAAGGCATTCAACGTGGGAGGAATACAAGAAAGTTAGAAATAAGGTAAATAATCAGATTCGTTTTTCTAAGCGTGAGCATTTTAAGTCTTCTTTTGATAATGATATTTCTTCAAAATCTTTATGGTCAGTTTATAATAAGTTGACAGGTAACAAAGTGAAAAAGAGTGTAGCATAGCCTCATTGACAGAGAATGGGGTATCCTACACGTCTAATCCTGACATTTGCTGTTTGTTAAAGAAAAGTTTTGTTGTGAACGATGTAGATTTTTCCAGTGAAATTGGTAAGTTTAAAGATTTAAATAGAAAAGAAGCAGATGATCTCCCGCATGGTAAAAGAGTAGTTGTTTCAGCAATTAAACGCCTTAAAATTAAAAGCTCGACAACACTTCAAGAGATTCCATGCATAGTATTCAAGAAATGCGCATCAATAGTCGGATTATTGGCGTATCTAATTTCCCATTTCTTTCTTGTAGGTGATTTCCCAACACAGCTGAAATTGGCAAGAGTAACACCTATTTATAAGGGTAAAGGTAAAAAGAGTGATAGGAATTCTTATCGACCTATATCAACTCTTCCAATTGTAGGGAAAATTATTGAAAATATTTTGCACAAGAGGTTATTACATGAAGTGGATGCATCTGAAGGTTTAAGTGAAAACCAACATGGTTTTAGGAAAGGTAGATCAACGCAAAGTGCCCTTCTAGCATTTACAGATTTTATCTATAAAGGGATTGACAAGCGGAATGGTAAGGTTGGAGCTGTTTTTGTTGATCTTAGGAAAGCATTTGATTCAGTACCTTTTTTACCTCTTTTAATAAAACTAAAAACCAGGTATAACATAAGTCCTTATTTGTTATCAATATTGGCGGATTATTTTTTAAAAAGAAAAATGTTTATCAATCTTGCAAAATATAGTTCAAAAGTATTCAATATATTTTGTGGAGTACCACAAGGATCAATATTAGGACCCCTTTTATTTATTCTTTACATAGATGATATATCTACTATAATGGGAGGAATCAATTATATCTTATATGCTGATGACTTGGTCTTTTATTTAGAAGGTGTGGATGTTGAAGAGATCGTAGACGTCTTCAAGAAGTTTTAAAGAGGATGGATGATTGGTTTAAAACTCAGGAACTTGATATTTATTATAGTAAAACAAATTTTATGATTTTCATAAGGCTAATGATAGAAGCATGAATGATATTCATTTGACGTTGAATTGTAATGGTAAGCTAATTTCTAGAGTATATGAATTTAAATATCTTGGAGTTTTCTTAGATTGTAATTTAAATTTTAAGAAACATTATGAATATGTATGTAATAAAGTACCATCAGCAATAGGAATTATAAGTAGAATGAAGAGGTTTGTAACAGAGAGAATGTTGAGGTTACTTGTAGATTCTTATATTCACTCTATTATTGATTATTGTTTAGTGGTTTGGGCAGTAAGACTTCTACGGAATATGTTGTACTTCAGAAGAGAATTGACCATCTGCTTGATTCAATTCCTATGAGCCAAGATTTACAATCTGATTGCTTCACGATTGAGGAAAGAATGAAATATAGCGTACTGGTAAATACATACAAAAATATTGAAAGGTATGTATTCAGGTATTTTACCCAATATTTTTCAATTTGTTGATCGTGATAGAAATTCTATTCTAATAAACTTTTTTGAAAGTTCCTAAATTAATTTCTGAATCATTAAGAAAGTCATTCTTGTACAGAGGAGTATCCTTTTGGAATTCAATTTCTTATGATATTAGAAGCCAGTTTACTGAGCTAGGAATAGTACAATTTAAAAGTAAAATTGAAGCAATGATAATGAATCGAAGAACAAAGAAGAATTGATTTTTACTATTTATTTGTGGGGCATTGTCTCTGTGTTTATGTAATGTTAATTTATCTTCATATGTTCTTATTTATGATTTTGCTGTTCTCTTTGTTTGTTCATTATTGCTTTGATTTTGATGTATTCAATGTATTTTCAATTGATATTTTTCTGCCTAGATTGTCTGGTTGCCGCCCACTGTGGAACTTGCAACTTGAGTTAGGTGTCCTGTATCATTGCTGTGATCAGTTTTTGACATGAACAATTTTAAATAATTATATATCTGATATAATTATATATTAGAGGTCAAGATCTTTTGCACTAAATTGTTATCAAGATTTGAACACAAGAATGATGGTTGAACACAAGAATGAAGATTCGCGTTCGGTGGTTTCTTCCGCGAAAGATTGATTACTCCCTGATTTGCTGTTCCTGATTTTTTGGCAAACCTCATATTCGTTTGAGTGGGATCGTCTAATAAATCAGTTTTTTCTTTTCGTTTTTCTTTTTTAAGTTTTTTTTCCTTTCTATTTCTTTCTTTGTTTCTTTCTTTCCTTTTTTTCTTTCTTTTTCTTTTTCTTTCTTTTTTTTTTTTTCTTTTTCTTTTTTTTTTCTTTCTTTTTTTCTTTTCCCCCCTTTCTTTTCTTTTCTTTTCATTCTACACCCTTTTTTATATTTGATTCATTAATTAAATGCATATAATATATTTTTTTATTTGTTACCAAAATTGTTGTGTTTAAATGCATTGTTGTTGTAATGCTACTAGTTTATTGTTGTTTCTGCATCTATGTAATTAGATTTATTTAGTTGTCCTCCTTTGTAAATCAGTTTTTATAACTGAATAGGATAGACGTTAAATAAATAAATAAATAAATAAAATAAATAAACAATATTAGGTGTATTTTATTAATTAATGGGTGTGAAGTGTAAATTTGGCAAATAGCCTCTAGTGAACTTAAAGAATCCGTGCACACTAAGAATTTGGAGTCCTTACTATCAAGAGCAAACAAGAGGCTTTGTAGAATTGCAAACAGTTCTGCATTGTAGACGCTGTATGTGAAATGGAGTTTATAGTTGAAGTTGTTGCTCTCCGTTGTAAAGGCAGAGCCGACTGAATTGTTCACTTTTGAACCGTCTGTAAAAATATTTCTGAAATCTTTGTAGTTGTATCGGATTTCGTTGAATAGAGCTTGATATTGTATGTTTGATGTGGTGGCCTTTTTGTGTTTTGAGAGCTGTGTTATGCAGCATGGTTTTTTAAGTGTCCAAGGTGGGATTGCGTCATTTGATTTATAGAAAACAAGGGGAAGTGTAATGTTTAAGGCCTGTAGTAGTTCCAGGGAGCGGATGCCCACTGGTCTCGAGGCCTTCAGGCGAACTTCATACCGATTTTGAAATGGAGGGTCGAAAACTGCTTTATAAGCTGGGTTTGTAGGAGATCCTTTTAATGAGGCGATGTAATTGAGCATTAAGTACTTTCTTCTGGAGGATAGAGATGGTTCTGCAGACTCGTAAAGAAGACCGGGAATAGGGCTCGTACGGAAGGCTCCTGTGGATAGCCTTATACCAGTGTGGTGAACTGTATCCAACGTCTTGATATAAGAAGGTCTAGCCGAATCATAAATAAAACTAGCAAAATCCAACTTAGAGCGGATAAGGGAGCGATAAAGATGTTACATGGTTGTACGATCAGCTCCCCAATTAGAATTGCTGAGCACTCGTAGGATGTTCAAGGCTTTTAGACACTTGGTTCGTAGCTGTTGGATATGTGGCCTCCACGTTAACTTTTTATCAATTAACATTCCCAAAAATCGTGTTATTTCGGCAAATGGTAAGGCAAAGGGTAAGGGACTCATAAGTTAGTAGGCTTGATCGATTGTGGTTCTGCTTGTTGTAAAATCAGAGCATCAGCTGCCATAAAAATTGGTAAGAAGCTGGAGGAATCAACCCAAAGTATGTGTGGCATTGGGGCTGTAGTCTTCAAACCAATAAGCACAATGCACGTGGACATTATGATAGAAGAGGTTTGGGGTAAAAATATAGAAATAATGGTCCTGGAAGATGATGTTCAACCAGTGGATGTGATTATTGGGAGATCTTGGTTGGATTTGCCTCAGGTTGTACTGCTAAAGATAGACGATGAGGTAGTGATAACCAGCCGAGATGCGGAGATAAGGCAGGCCGAGTTAGCTTAACAGTTGCCGAAACCACAACTCTGAAAGGTAATTCAGGAAACTTTATTGACGAAATATCAAATTGGTCAGGATAGTCCTGTACTGACAACGAATATGATTGATAAGGATCCTATTTTTAACATTATACAAGGAGGACAATGCAGTATTCCTAATCTCAATGCTAGCACAGAAGACGTTAAACTGCAGAGTGGTCGTACTGCGAGATGCGAGAGGTGCCATTAAATGTAACCGAAGATCAGTCAACACGTCTCTTACCCAGGGATGAACTGAATGTGGGGGATCAATTACAAGATGCAGAAGTTGACGAACTGTTACCACATGCGTGGTAAACCAAATCCAGTAGGATTTTAAAACTTTGTAATGACAACTCCGGAAGGCCTTCCACTAGACTTTTAGCTTTACATGGGTAAGGATTCTACTGTTGAGTCAGCAGTATCACCAACACCGGATAAAATTGACGTTTGTAGTCGAATGATCCTTAAACTTTGTAACTTGTTGCCACTAGGACGGTCGATTTTTATCGACAAGTTCTTCATGTCTCTTCCGCTTCTGGACCTGCTACATAGTCGCAGAATTCTTGCCACAGGGACTATTATGGTCAGCCGTGTGCCAAAAAGTTTAACATTCAAACGTGATCTGGCACTAAAAAAAGAAGGACGCGGGTCAAACGACAGTCTTATTACAAATTTATAACCTCACCTTCTCTACCATCATTCCAAACCCACTCCCCCACTTCCACTAACACATAGCCAGTGTTGAATTCGGGCATAGTTCTTCCTTTTGCACCACCGTACGTTATGTACTGTAACAGTAGATATGCTTAAGATTTCCCCCTTAAAACGTGTATCCAAAAATAAAGTTTTCATCAGCGCTGTTCTTACAACATCTACAAATTTGTCTAGTTGTGGGCTCTGTATACTAACTTGGCGGGTTTGCGTGTTTGGGACTCACGTGGTACTAAACTTCATCCGCCATTTGCCAACCAGGCTAAGTGTTTAAATCTACTTTAGAGACTTACAATGGACCTTGGTCGTCAGACTATTGAGGAGGATCGAAGGGTCGAAATAAATATGTGGGACAAGTGCCACTGTCATTGTTTGGTTGTTCCAAGAACTGGCTAAAAGTAAAATACAAAACACTGGCTACCCCACTGACCTGTTCACAGTATTGAGAGGGAGGGAGGGGGCTGTTTTACTGTTAGAACGTACATCTTGGCAATCTTTCGTTTTGGCTTCTCTTCTTCACAGTTGTCTGACGGATTCGAGTAAAACAAGACGTGGCGTGATCTCGTGAACGTTTCTAAGATTCTAACGTGTTACCTATTTTGCGTTGTAAACTGACTAAAGGTGACAGGTTCGTTCAAGAATAGTTTTAGTTGTGCGTGGCCGTGTGACGTTATTTATTGAACAAATTAGTGCTAAATATTGACAACAGTGTAGTTGTGAACGTACCACTATTAAAGAGAGGCCATTGTGTTGCTCCCAAGAGAGGACAAACCACCACCACCACACACTTACCAGATGAACAGACATATTGTTTGCCGCACATCTTTTGTACAGACTCTTTGTGTCAGTACAAAACGAGTAAATAGTGAGTTCTCTTATCATGATTTTTTGTGGGTCCCGTGTGCAATTTTGTGATAGAGTATTGAGAGTGGTATCATTTTTTTCCTTGTGAAGTACTGATTCAGAAAAGTGATGGTGGGAATCTGGGACACGCGACTGGAACTGGAAGGGGTGAGGGGTGGGGGTTAAAATGTTGAAATTTTGTAAATATAATCAAATATTTTTCTCATTCTTTCTACAATTCTAAATTGTTTTAATTATTTTTAGCTTTTTAACACTATATTAATTAACTTATATATTTCAATAAATCATTAAATTGACAGCCATATTGGATTCAAAATGGCGGAAATAATTATTTCTTAAAATTCCGCACATAGTCGTGTGGGATAACAGATTAAAGGTATTAAACGTCTCAATATGGATAAGAGAACTGTTTCATGGTCATGGTTATCTCTAAAAGTACCAATATCGACATTGATTTGACTTGTAGACCAGTGTCCTACCGATTTCTTCAAAATATACATTGATTTTATGTTGCCATTGCCAATATTTTAGTTATTTTTTTACTGCAGAGTACAAATGTATGACATGGCATTATGATAAAGTAAAATGGCATCCAACAAAATTTAAGTTCAATATATTTTTCCAATATATTTCAATACATTTTGATTTAGCACAAGAACATCGTATTATATTCAACAGTTCTTCAGGCCCGCAAGGGATGTCACACATTACTGGCTCATACGATTCATCATCATCTATAGTCCATCCAAAGTCTGTTTACTGGTGGTATACGAGAGTTTGCAACATGCGATTGCCACCAAATCAATGCTTGATAATGAGCTCTTCTGATAGCTGGGCGTAGTGCAGCTTGAGTCTGTGGCATACTTATGCCTTATACTTGCTTTTTCGTAAAAAAAAAAAAACAAACAAACAAACAAACAAACAAACAACAAAAACACCATCGTTTCTCACGTAGAGTATTTATTTTGGGCACTCGCAAGTACACAGAGCAATGTATTCTTCAAGGACTCGATACGTTTCTTCTCCAATAATTGTTTTTGTTCCACCTAGTGATGCAAGGGCTTCCAGGACATTGTCATCAGCATCTACAAACCTGTTCCAGAAACTGATCTTAGATTTACCAGAAAATGAATCAGTAATGTCAGCTCCAGAAAGAGAATGCATTTCGAGTAAAGCAGCAACTCTTTTTTGTCCCATTGCTTCAGAAATTTTTCGTATTGAAATTCGACGTGGTTTAACCTCTGTTAAAACCAGATAAGAATGTTTCTGGAGTTGTGAATATCGATGTGTTTAGCCAACACTAGAACGTCAGTGTCAGGAGTGAAGATAGACAAGGACTGAGTCCCTCTTTCGGTTGCATGAAGTGCCAGACCTTGGTCTAGCGTACTATCAGAAATTTGTTCGTGAACGTATCATTGATGACTGTTAATTCGTGGGATACAGTTCCACAAAACAAGTTGACACTGTGTAAGACTACTATGTCAAAGAAAGTAAAAGTAAAAACCAAACAGGGTGTTGTTCAATTAAAAGAAGACAGGAAGCCTTTCAATCGTCTTGTTTTCTATGTCATTCTCTGCCAAAAATAAATCTAAAATAATAAATTGGTAAATACGAGCTATCTGCTGTTCCATGCAGTATGTTTGGAAATGAATGGACCATGAACAAAGTTCAATCAAAAGGAAGCTAACGCATCATTTGGAAGACCACGCATTTAAATAACTGCAAGCTGACGAGTGACGATACAGAATCTCCAAATCCAAATGATAATCCCAACTGATTGTAGATGGAATGGCAGAAATACACGCATTAAAGCTTGCAAAGGACACCAGGACAATTTTAGATTTGGCAGATCAGTTTTGTAAGATATTCTTTTCAAAGAATGGGAGTTTCTCAGAGTTCCATGTTGTATTTGATACGTATGTTGAGAAATTGCTAAAAGAGATCACGAGAAACAAACGGCAGCTGGGAAAGCCCCCATTCAGTACAAAATAGAACCTCACACAATAATAAAATCGGTCCCTCTAAACAAACTTATGTCCCATTTCAAAAATAAAGATTCGATTACAGAATTGTTTTGTAAAAGTAGATTAAAAATGGCTACAGACTTGAATGAAAATGTGCTGTTTCTTACCGCAACATTGCAAAAGCCACTAAACTTCATGTCGACAAAAGCATGTCTCAAGAAGAGGCCGACACGAAAATAATTCTCCATGCACTTCATGCAACCAAAAGAGGGGCTCAGTTTTTGACTATTATCACTCCTGACACTGACGTTCTAGTGTTGGCTACACATCGATATTCACAACTCCCAAAATATTCTTATATGGTTTTAACAGGAGTTAAACCACGCCTAATTTCATTACGAAAAATTTCTGAAGCATTGGGACAAAAACGAGTTGTTGCTTTACTCGGAATGCATTCTCTTTCTGGAGCTGACATTACTGGTTCATTTTCTGGTAAATCTAAGACCAGTTTCTGGAACAGGTTTGTAGATGCTGATGATAATGTCCTGGAAGCCCTTGCATCTCTAGGTGGAACAAAAACAATTGTTGGAGAAGAAACGTATCGAGTCCTTATTCTATTCTATTCTATTCTTGAAGAATACATATTATGCTCTGTGTACTTGCGAGTGCCCAAAATAAATACTCTACGTGAGAATCGATGGTGTTTATGTTCGTTGTTTGTTTTTTTACGAAAAAGAAGTATAAGGCATAAGTATGCCACCGACTCAAGCTGCACTACGCCCAGCTATCAGAAGAGCTCATTATCAAGCATTGATTTGGTAGCAATCGCATGTTGCAAACCCTCGTATACCACCAGTAACAGACTTTGGATAGACTATAGATGATGATGAATCGTATGAGCCAGTAATGTGTGACATCCCTTGCGGGCCTGAAGAACTGTTGAATATAATACGATGTTCTTGTGCTAAATCAAAATGTATTGAATATATTGGAAAAATATATTGAACTTAAATTTTGTTGGATGTCATTTTACTTTATCATAATGCCATGTCATACATTTGTACTCTGCAGTAAAAAAATAACTAAAATATTGGCAATGGCAACATAAAATCAATGTATATTTTGAAGAAATCGGTAGGACACTGGTCTACAATTCAAATCAATGTCGATATTGGTACTTTTAGTGATAACCATGACTATGAAACAGTTCTCTTATCCATATTGAGACGTTAATACCTTCAATCTGATATCCCACACGACTATGTGCGGAATTTTAAGAAATAATTATTTCCGCCATTTTGAATCCAATATGGCGGTCAATTTAATGATTTATTGAAATATATAAGTTAAATATAGTGTTAAAAAGCTAAAAATAATTAAAACAATTTAGAATTGTTGAAAGAATGAGAAAAATGTTTGATTAAATTTACAAAATTTCGACATTTTAACCCCCACCCCTTTACCCCTTCCAGTCGCGTGTCCCAGATCCCCACCATCACTTTTCTGAATCAGTACTTCACAAGGAAAAAAATGATACCACTCTCAATACTCTATCACAAAATTGCACACGGGATTAGTTAACAAAACCCACTAAAATACAGATTTATCAAAACTGCGCGATAAAACATGTTCTCCTACAGATAAAAGAGGTAAATCCGGCGGGAACAATAAGATAGCAGATGATCGAATCAAAGAAGTAAGGAATCACATTTCCAAATTTCTAAAGTACAAGTCAAACTATTGCCGAAGTGTGACCGATTCAAAATATCTTGAACTTGACATGACTCTTGCCAAAATGTACAAGTTGTACAAAGATTCAATAGGTCTAAGGGATCCAGTATCAATCTCAAAGCAGGCTACAACGCAATATTTCTTCGGGATTTTAACCTGAAGTATACGTGTTATTTATGCGACACGTTGAGTGCAAAAATCAGTTCGTGTCACAATGATGAAGAAAAGAATGACCTCCAAGAAGAGCATAACAACCATCTTAGGTTGGCCAAACTTTTGGAAAAACGTTTAAAGGAGGATGTGGCTGGATTATTAGTATTAGTAGTTTTAGGGCGCTTTAACAACTAAGATTATTTGCACCTCGAAGATAAAACAATTTCTATAAGTGTGAACGTTAGGTCTCAAAGATAGAAGAGACGCCCAACTTATCTGAAGGATTTCATAACTAAAATTAAGTACTTATATGAGGTGTCTTGGTACAATAGATGTATTGTTTTACTATTGTAATAGTCTTTTTCATTTACATTTCATTTTATCGAGGCCGATTGTTATCTTTAATATTTTATGTCGGGTCTTTGATACTTATATCGACTCTTAGTGGAGCAACGAGTCGATAGGTCGACCGAGACAAGAGAGGAGAATGAGAGACTAGAGAAGAGCGAACGATCGCTATGTTCGTCGTAAAGTATTGTTTATTAATGATAACTTGTTAACAGTGTAACATTGACACAAACACCAATTAAGCTTATAATAATAAAGCCTTTGTAATATAACCAATATTCTTGTTGAAGCTTATTAGAGATGATGTGAGTACCCTAGGACTAGAAGACCCGCCACTGAAGGAGCCAAGGACTAGGTCTAGAACTTTGGATATTGCTTTACGAACTGATCCAGTGCACCTGTATTCGTTGCAAGTAGGCCTAAGTCACTTGACCTATTATTAAAGTGAGTTTACAACGTGTTATCATACCCACAGATATATTCTTGTATGAATCCACCTACATGATTGTCTCAATACTGATTTATGACTGAGGCAGATACTTATCTTTTTGAATACGAAATGCTGTTTGAAATAATCCAATCCAATCTTACTATGACTGACACTCTGGCTTACAAAGAAAAAATTGCCGAACCTGACGATGCGTATCGACAAGAGTTGCTTACTACGAATCAAGATCCTACACTGCTTATGGTCTGAAAGAAAATTATGATGCAGTTATTACAATAAATTTCAATTAATCTATTAATTATTTGGTCACGACCTAAAGCCAGTAGTAGAGCGCTTCTTTTGCCAGGAAAGGAGGAGGTGTGACGCTAAGGAAACCTATTGGAAGTAGCAGGAAGGCTGCTTTACCGACCGTTGTACCTACCGTTCAAGAGTTCCGCGGGCAACCACTAGGTAGAGCAATTGACCTATTGAGCAAGTTATGATTTGAATTTGCCACCCTCGCGCAACGCCTTCTATGGCATTTGGAAGACAGTTCCTACAATGTTTTGATGGCCCGACTATATGGAGCAGTGGATAACATCAGGTAGACACCTGAGGATAGGGCAATGTGGTTGACGTTCTGTCAGTACTCTGCCTTTTTCACGTCGTGATTCTCGTAGCAAGAAGACCTTGTCCGGTCTTCTGCTGAGAAGGAATGTGATTTACCACGAGGTGTGGACTTCATCCTGTTTCATGCAGAGTGGCTGCTAAGCATAGTTGTTTAATCTATTAAGTTGGATTTCGGAGGGGGCCACGTTTTCCATCAAGCTCAAGCTGAGAAAGTAATGAACCCGACGACGATATTACGGTAATTATGAACCTGAGCATGTGGTGACGAGATGGAGACGATGAGAAAGAATGAACCCGATGACGATATTACCGGTAATTATGAACTGAGAATGTTTGATGACGAGAATGACGTGTTGAAGACGACAAAAAGGCCAAAATTATTCATGTCTAATAAAAATTGAACTAATTCCTTAATTACAGAGAAAACTGGTTGATTCAGCCCCTTATATACTTCTCTGAACAGATACCAGCAAACTACAACGTCTCGTGGCGTAACTACCGCCCCGCAGCCCCGCAATCGCGGGGGGCCCGGGGGTATGTTTGGCTTTAGTCGGACTTTGTCGCCACACAATGAAATAATCCGTGCCTAATACGTCCCTGAGCACAAAGAGGTGATGATAAACGGCAGATATATTACATATTCTTAGAAACTACATCGTCTCAGGGAGTGGGGTTTGAGGGAGCTGCTTTGTGCTAAAGTGCCTTGCTGTTCTACTTCCAATTTTACGGATCGCCGCCACTAGTTGACCACAATTTAGTTGACAGCGAATGAAAGACTAGATATTCGGTCTGTCTGTCTGTTTTCTCAGTGAGGAAGAAATCCATCACTCGCTAATTTACCTCGCTACCCTCCTTAGTATGTGCTGACTTTCTCGCGAAGGGTCGTGCTCGTGTGTAGTTTGTGGCTTTTACGTATGTAAAACGGTGTTTTATCTTGTGCATGAATTTGAATGCAATGTATGTAGTGTTGGTTCAGGTTTTATTATAACTAAGTGCTTTATTTAAAATTTGTAAAGACATATTTGTCATACGTACGCATGAGTTATCGAGGAAAGTGGTGTCCAAAAAAGAAAAAAGAAGTTAGAAATAGAAAAGGAAATTCAAAACTCCAAGGATCAATTCATATTCTCAACAACTTTATGTACAAACAAATCAAATTGACATTCGGAAGTAACAAACACGGTTAGTGAACCGGTTGTCTCTCGCACTGAGCCTGAAGTGACCAGAATCAGGTTTCAGAACAGTACATTTAAATAACGTTCAAGATTTATTTAGTGTGCGTTTTCCTTGTTATTTAACATTTAACAACAAGAAAAGGCGTCGCCGCTTTTATTGAATATTTTGCTAAAACACTTGATATCTTTGTGGAATTC
Source organism: Sweltsa coloradensis (assembly GCA_024449915.1). Lineage (NCBI taxonomy): Eukaryota > Metazoa > Arthropoda > Insecta > Plecoptera > Chloroperlidae > Sweltsa > Sweltsa coloradensis. The sequence continues at coordinate 21,048 of JAMZAV010006880.1, read as the reverse complement.
TCGTGCCGCGAAGAGCCTGCTTAAGCCGTTGAAACTTAGCACGGCACTGTTAAATGGTTCTCCATAAGTACTCCTGCACATGGAAGGGAAATGACTTTATGGGCAGTCTTTGAGGGCGGGCGGCAGGTCGTTCCATGGGTTAACAAACTCGAAAGAAAAAGCACGTCGCCGGCACTCCTTGGCCGGAGGGGGTTGAGGCGGGGTGCCTTACTATCGTCGCCCTCAAACCGGCCCTGGATGATGCGTGCGCACACGTCATAATCAGTGGCGCCACTGAGGCATCTTTTAAAAAACACCAGGTCGTGTATTGCAGTGCATGGTCATTGGCATAACCTGCTCTGGTCACAGGGTGGGGGATGTTACGGCCATGTATGAAAATGCCAATGTCATTCTCGCACCCTCTCAAGATTGTAGTGTTCTCAATGGTGGTTGGGTGCCTATCCTCTTGACGCGCGGCCGTGCACCCGTGCCAGATTTGCGGGCCGCAAACCCAGCACCTGCGCCGCCTTGGCCTCACAATATCGGTGTGAACGTCCATCGAGGTCGCTTGTGATGTGGCATTCCGAGGAGGGGCGCTGCTTGTCGACGTACTCGAGTGGGACACCATCGATGGTGACACAGGAAGTATAGTGGTGCGCGCTCGCGGATGTCCATCCACACAAAAAAACCTTGCACTTGAGGGCGTTGAGCGAATGCCATTGTTGTCGCACCAAATCTGAAATGTCGTCTAGGTTGCTTGAAGCGTCTGCATTCCTTTCATGTTGTACCACGATGAGCAGTGCAGGGTTTACGTCGTCAGCGTACTGGAAGCATTTGATCCTTGCCGAGGTAGGGAGGTCGGCTACGAAGACGTTAAAAGCAGGGCGGCCAAGCACACTCCCTGGATGACGCCGGAGGGAACGTCCCGGAATTCTGAGCGCTCGCCGTTGAACTGGACGAATGCGTGCGGCCGACAAGGGAAACTCCGAACCAACTAAGCAAATTGCCCTTAATGCCATAATGCTCGAGTTTGATAGAAAAATAGACGCACGTGCGCACTTATCAAAGCTTTAAGACCAATCGAGAAAAAACACAGTGAATGTGCGCTCCGCTACTGCTCGTCAGCGCATGCCGTCATGAATCATGGCGCCGGCGAGGAGAGTGGGGCAGAACGGCGCTGTCGACGGCCGTGTTGCGCCGCAGGGTAGGGACGTTTGGCTCTCGAGGAAAACTCGCTCGTCCGGTCTCTCACAAACCGTTCCATCGTATTACGGCACAGTGAGGTGATGCTGATTGGCCGGTAGTTCTTTTACGTCTCTTTTGTCGCTTCTTTGTAGATGGTTGCCACAGACGGCCGTTTTCCATTCCGTTGGAATGCCCCTGTCAAGAGCCATGTTGAAGAGGTGGGCAGTGAGTCGCAGAGAGCGTGTAGCGTTTTTTTTAGAGGATTGCAGGAACGCCGTCTGGACCCGATGCGGGATTAGCTTGGTCCCCGGAGAAGCTTGTTTATGTCAGCGGGCAAGCAAGTCAGCTCGCTCATGGTGGGCTGCTCTGCAACGCTGGGTGGCGGGGCGCGTTTCCCTGTGAATGACGGGGAAAATGTTATCCGCCCGCGAGAAATAGCTCGGAATGCCTCACTGAAACAGGCTGCACCTACTTGGGGTCTGTCCACGGTTCTTCCCCATACCTGAAACTCGTTGCATCGTTGGAATAGTTGCCTTAGAATTAATGTAGCGCCAAACGAACTTTTGCGTCTGCACCCGCCAAGTCCCCACAGCAGTTCCTTGGACGTACGGAGGGCCACCGTTGGTGGCTGATCTTCTCGCAGCAAGATAGGCCTCTCTTGCGTCACGCAAGGGGGTTTCAATCCGGGGCCCGGGGTAGGAATTGGCCCAGAGCCTGCTTTCTAATCGTAACAAGGCGACAAGAGAAAAAGTCCACCTCGCAAACATCAGCTAGAAAGAGCGGAATATCTTACTCCCCGAAACTAGAGGCGAGTCTCTGGCAATCGTCGTCGGGGACCTTAGCCCACTTCCCTTGACGACTCCCGGCGACGATGACAATGACACAACGAACGATGACAAAAGACGATGACGACCGCGACGTGAGAAAAACCCCCCTCTCCCCTTACCCTGGCTGGTTCTGACCAGCAGGGCCCCTCCTCCCCCCCCTTAGGTCGAGGGTGCATTATGACTAACGGTTGACGCCGTCCTTAATCCCAAATAAACCAACAAAATACAGAATAGGGCTACAACTTTCCCACTAATATTGAGATTCAACACTAAAACGCTTGATAATTAAAATGGATCTTGCAGACCAAAAATATGTCTTTTCCACTCGACAAAGACAATGAGAGGCGAGTTTTTCAGATCATACTAAGCAACATTGAACAAGAGACTGAAAATAATAGAAAGAATATGGTTATGTTATTCGCCACAAAAAAACTTCGTTTACTGTGAAACCATTGGCCGGTGTGAGAGACGTTCTTCTAGAAATTACAATCCAGCTTGGGTTATGGTGTACGAGACTGAAAGGATTATCAAAAAAAATAGTGATCATGAGCGTGCAAGTTTTCATATGAAGCGTGTGTGGTAATTGATCAGTGGCGAGGCCACGAAACAATAGATGAGAAGCGATGGAACTTGAAATTAGGAAAGAAAGCAATTTTTGAGACAAGTTTAAAACGTCTGGTGAAAATAATTTACGGTAGCAAGAAATGCCTTGCGTCAGAGGACACAGGGAATCGTGGACGAAATTAATAATGGCAACTTCTTGCTGACGTTAAGCTTTTAGCCGAATTTGATGGTATGAAACAGCTATTAGAAATGCTAGCTGTTCAATAGGTATCTCAGTCCGAAAAATACAAAACGAGCTCATACAGCTTAGCAACAACCTGAAATAAACCATCCTTAAGGAAATTAAATCCTCCCAGTTGACGCAATTATCATGGACCACAACACAAGATATTAACAAAAATCGATCAACTCAGCCTAGTTTTTCGTTATGTGAACATTCTCAGGACCCCCCGACAAATAATAGGCCACGGATATAAAAGTCACAGAGAAAACTTCCTTGGTTTTATAAAATAGCTAACCAGGGAGCAAATAGCATAACAGTGACTTGTGACGTCATAAAGAGAAAGGTTATCACTAAAGGAATTGTCGCGGGCAGGGTACGACGGAGCTGCTGTAATGAGTGGTGCATATACGGTGTTCAAAAGCGAATTAGTAAATCGAACCAAATGCCAGTATTTCACTGGCAGCGCATAATGTTAAACCCTGGTAATAAATTATGCGAAGTGGAGTAGCGAGATAAAAGTTCCTCTCGTTTTTTTTTGAACGGACGTTAGTTTTTTTGGCAAAAGTATCAACCGTGGGGATTATATTTATTCATCGTTTACCAATGAATCTGTGGTAACCACTAAAAAAGATTAAACCCAAACGCGGTGGGCTGGACGGTTGCTTCTTCTTAGGATTTAAGGAACGGTTACATGGACATATGAAATCATTTACGAAAATCATAAGCAGTATCAAAAGAGGACGAACGAGGACGAGGCAGCCAGACTTCAAAAATTATTGGAAGTTGAGTTCTTGCTGCTGTTGGTGATAATGCATAGAATTCTCGATTCAATTAATCTACCGCAAAAGTACTCCAATCAAAGATACAGATCTAATGAGAGCTGCATCCAGTTAACAACGGGAGAAATTATCACCAGGCAAGAAATTCATATGATGAGATCAAAGAGAGGCAAATATGGCATGCGAACAAATGGAGAGTAGAGATTAAATTGAAGACAGCGGATAGGTCGCAACATCAACAGTCTGGGAATCGCTTGGATGGGAGACTCTGCAATGCTGAAGAACGTTTTAGAATAAATGTGGTTCAATGTCGTATTTGAATAACTAAATCCCAACTACAGGCAAGATTAAAGGAAATCTACAACATAATTGTAAATTAAAATTTACTTCTCCAGAAAACACTAACGACTGCAAACAGACAATGAGGTATGAAAGCTGCAAATGTGTAGCAACGCAATATTCTTCAGATTATCCGTGATTTCCCCAGCAACTCGTGTTCCTTCGTCCGCTCTTCGTAAAGAGATTGCTCAACAAACATGGGCCTTGGTGTGGCCAGCTCTTGTTGTGGACTATTGGCGATTTCATCAAGTTTAATCTTTTAACTTGCCGGTGACAGTTGCAGCATCAGAGCGGATCGTCTCAAAACTCAAAATTTATTAAATGTATTTACGCAACCATGAGGAGCAGAGACTGAGTGCGTTGGGACTCTGTCAATAGAAGCCGTGAAGGCCAACGGACATGAAGTAGCATCTCCTAGATACAGGTAGAAGAGTGCAAAGGCGAGCAACGCAACATTTATAAACTCAAGAGAGGGCAACTCCCAGGCAATACATCTAGTTCTAGGACGCTGGGAGTAAAACTGAATAAATTAACATCTGAATAAATAGTAATATTTCTAATGTTCCAAAATATCACCCGAATTATTTCCCCCCCCCCCCCCCCAGACTCTTACCACCCCACCGACCATGATTATAGGGGGGGGGGCAAGTGAATTTTCGTTCTCGGGGGGGGGGGGCAGCACTTAGTAAGTTACGACACTGCAACGATTACCAGTATTGAGGTTCCGATGACTGTATAGTATCGTCCCGAAGATGTTTTTTCTCAAACAAAGCTCCAGTCTTACGAAGTAACAACATAGATTTAATTAACTTTACCACAAAATCAAGTCCAAAGTACAATCCCGTGAGCAAAGCACACTTACCACTATGGAAGTCTCATAAATTTTAGTAAGATTTTTAAAACAACATACTTTGATAATTTCGACAATGACTATCTTGATAAGTACACTAATACCAAATATCACTCTACATGACTCATTAATAGGTGTTATATATGATTTCCTTCCTTGTGGGTTGGCACATTATTCTGCACCGATAGTTTATAATGCCTAAATATATTGAATATTTATATGTGCCACGTCCATAGGTTGCTCGCCAGGCACCACATCGCGAGATTAAACTTAAACAACGGTCATTGTGAGGGCTATCGTAGCAGCCGAAATGAAGGCACTCGTCTTGCGGAAAAACGATTCCCCTAGTTCCGAGCCCACTCACTCCTATATTGTTCGTACATTGACACGTATGTTACGGAACCAGTAAAAGAGGAGACCCCATCCAATAATAAATATAATATTTATTCCACTGATCAACAAGAGGTGCATTGCAAAAGAGAAAGAGATAAAATTTGAACTCTGAGATAATTAATGTTAATGGTAATTACAGTCAGTTGGTTGTAGTCTGTTTTGACCTAGAAGGTCGTCTTAGTATAGTTACTAGTTAGTAGTTAGTTAGTTAGATTATGGGGTTTTAGGGCGCACAACATTAGTATTAGTATTAGTAGTTTAAGGGCGCTTTTAACAGCTAAGATTATTCGCGCCTCCAAGATAACACAATTTCTATTATTAACCACATATTTAAACTTAAAAAAACGAGCGGATACGAACAATGCTAGGATTAAAGAGCAGGCAATCCCGCAGAAGCCAATTCATAAGCGTCTAATCCTCACAGTTCCATCCAAATATATATATACAAAGTCATACTCTAAGCCAAACACACAAATTCAACATTGTGAGAAACTCGGACACACACAAACACAAAACTAGGAGAAAGGAAAACCTTCATAGAGTTTGAACCTAAAGTTGATGACAAGGCACCCCAAAAAATTTGTTTTGTAATGTTTTTATGCCCCCCCAAGGGGGAACTTTTTTTTTACGAAGGGAACGATGCGAGAACAAAACAGGCCAAAGACTTTGTCCAAACAAACAATCCACAGCGACAGAGGTAACTCCGTGTACTGTGGAGGCTCGACCGAACAGACCGTAGAGCGGAGTCAAACACGTCCGCGGCCTGTAACAAGAAACGACAGACCGACTGCGAGAAAGGCTCCGTAGTCCGTTGTGCGATTGTGAGGTGGCAGTTCGAAAGGTGCGGGGCGGCGAGTTATATCCCGATGCTGTTCGTAAAGTGCAGTGAACCATCTCAAAAATCGCTGTGATGACGATAGCACATGAACTCTGAGAAGGAATTTATAGGTTGAAACGTGATATGTATATATGTTGTACTGAAGTTTATCGTGACGATACTTGAGTGTTGCAGATATTGCCTTATCCCGAATTATTGTTATTGTTGATTGCATTGACTGGTTGCCAAATGTACAGTTTAACCATTTAAACACCGGAAGCATCCAATCGAGTATTACACTATTACATATGGAGCGCCATAGAATGCAGAAAAAAAGGGGGGGGGACCACACAGGGGGGGGTGTTACGACTACTAAAACTAACAAAGCAATCAATAGCAAGGTAGATAAATTAAATTTTAACATAGGAGTTGACAAAAACAAGATGATTATAAACAAAAAATACATTTCTTAGGGGACAAACGGTAGTTAGTAATTGGTAGGATTGGGAATAGGAACCAACTTGCTTACCTGGTTAGTGGCTGCGGAATCTTGAGAGATGATTGATATAAAATATAGAGCTTGCACTCGTCGAGTGCTTGTCTGGCAATATGTCTGGCACAAACAGTGTTTTGGAAATATTCATATATATCAAGATCATCTCTCAAGATTTCAATCCAAGTTGCCCCATCACAAACCCACCAGGTGGCAGGTCAGCCCAAAACAACTAGTGGAAGTAAAGGTGTATAGCTGCCATTTGTATTACATGTATGGGCTCCATGAATGTGAAAGTTTAAAGTTTTTTTTTATACTCAAAAACCTCCGGATTAGAACGTTTTCTAACAAGCAGAATTGGAGCCATTCGCCTGCCCCACAGTGCCCAAAGCACGAAAGTCTATTTCGGACATTACTGCCAGTACATAATTCCTTTCGATGTAGAATTATGTATCACCTTATAACTCAAAGCGCTTAACAACTTTCAGTTTAGCGTTGACCAACTTGAACATTGCAGGACGGATTGAAGATTTTTCGAATAAAGGCGACTGAATAACACAACATTAGTTGATTAGGGTCTGGTCTTCACAGATCTGATACAATCTATTCTTAGTAGGAGAAAAACGATGGCCCGTCGATCGAAGTTCTCACATCACCACTGTGTCGCACTGGGATGAAGACCAACCTAAGAATGAGGTCAAAACTCTACAAAACCAATGTTGCCAATTTGATTGAAATTCAAATTAGCTTATTCACATCAGAGACAAACGCGAACTACCAGCCTATACTTGGGCGCAGGCTGGTTGCATGCTTGGCCATGCCAAGCAGATCAGTCTCTTACATGAAAGTGGCAAGGCCATCGCGACAGTTCAGCATTCGAAAACGTGCTATGTGCGATCTGCTTGCCATTAGTTTAAGGGAGAAAACTCCCCTAATACGGGCCAAACCACGGAGAAGGTGGCGAGTTGGAATTCGGAATCTTAGTGACGACCCCAGGGTTGGAAGAAAGGCCATCATAAGCGCGAGGTGAAGTATCGAAAGAATAATAAATTCGTCATAGTCAGCATCACGATAATGATGTGCGAGGCTGCAGATGGCACCATTTTACCCCCCTTTTCTGTGGGTATAAGCCCAAAAAACATTTGGAAACACTTTGACAAAAAGGGGGGCCCTAGAGGTGGTGCACCAAATTTGCAATGCATGGCCGGCAAGAAGGGACCACACGATATGGGTGCTCTGCACAGGCTGGTTCGACCAGATGGTTTCGCCGATTGTTTTTTTTCTTTGTTTTGCCACATGCCCGTCACTTTGGAGGGGAACGAAAGTACTTTTAGTGACAACCTCCGTCACACTTTATGACTGAGTTATGGCCGTCCTGGAGGTAAATAATAACGGTTTGTTGTGTTTTTCCTCCCAATGACACCCACCTGTGTCAGCCGCTGGATGTGGCTACCCAAGGCCTCTATATACTTAAGTTCAGGCCGTACCCCGAACGCATCTCATGCGCATGACGTCACGATATGAGTTCCCCCCCGTCGACTTCAAGCAGCAGCTGATCGACAAAAGTAATGACCGCCCTACTTGAGGTTAATTCGTTGTTGTTGTTGTGTGTTTGCGTAGTTGGTGTATTGTCCTGTCATAAAGGAACAACAAAAACGATAAAGGTAATCTAACATTAATTTATGATTATTTCTAGTTGGAAAACTTGTTTACACACGTCCTCTAATAATTTTGAAAGGCATAGGGTCAGATAAAAACAAGGCCTAGGCTTAGGCCAGCACATGCTGCCTAGTGGCCTTTTAGCCTAGTATTGACAAGACCGAGGGCAATTAGTTGTGGAGAAAAGGAGGCTACGCCCAAACACCCAATATCTTTTTTACCCATTATTCGTTTGATTGAGGGGTTTGGGGAGGGGGGGGGGAGCCGGCTGAGAGGAACAATGTCAATCTCAGGTAACTTTAAACAAGCTGGGGTGTACGGTCTAGAACTATGAAGATAATCCCCCAAGGGCTGCTATGATGAGGTGAATAAAAATTATCCTAATTGCATAGACATAAAATGGCCAAAGATTTCATTGTTCACATGATTATTAACACCTTTCAAATGTTTCAAAAGTGTCACAGTTTAGGATTTGACGAACAGTTCTTGAGCATCAAGAATCAAAGAAATTTTCTGTACATCCTCTCTATTGAGAAACTGAAAAATAAGTGGTTGGATTTCAGGTGTTTGTAGTGTGGTGCCCAAATGAGGTACTAGCAGGATATGCAGTAAAACTTATGAGTAATATTTTACTCAATAATTAGTGTAAAGTAAAAAAACGAAATTCACTACAGATAATATTTTAAAAAATAAAAAGAGAAAAGTGAAAACTTTGACCGAAACCACTACAAGTACCAGCATAACAACTCAGTAGGGTTAACTTGCAGAAATAAATGTGAAGTTTTTTACCCCTACTAGCCCTAATCTAAAAAAATAATTTTAAGAATAGGAAAAAATATGTTGTAGGCCTACTACTAATCTTTCATTACAACTTTGTTAACAGGTTAGGCTTAACAGATCATTGGGATATGCCAGAGCTGTCTGAACCATACATAGCCACTCACTATCAATATTATTGTGCAATGGAAATAAAACTATATTTTAATGTAAGGGTGCTACAAAAATAGGTAGAAGTAGACCTAAAAACACAAATTGTGTGTACTTGTCAGATACAATAAAAAATTGCATTAGTTTCATATTGCCTTAGTGGAAAAATTTATTTCCTACCTAGCCCGACTCTACTTTTATCCTACTATAGATGTTAGCTGTCCTATCTATTTTCCTGATGTCCTATCTAGTATCATGGGTATCCTAGTTCTTCCATCAACTTTTGATAATGTCATGTGAGCTCAAAATCTAGGCTAGAGAATAAATCGTAGCCAGCCGTGGTGTTTTATTTAAATTTATTCTATGATCATTTAGGCTAGCAATTTAATGGTAGCTAGTAAATAACCTACCAAAGTATTATGTGGTAATTATTCTAGCCCTTTGACTAGGCTTATTTGAGGTTAAGAAGTCGTGGCCTAATTGCATTCGTTTGCATTCGTTTTTTTTTTTCCAGCCAAAAGATAAATAAACTTGTCCAGAGTATCAACACTATATTGCTTAGGTAACGAAACAAATTGGTTGAGATTGCATGTATTTTATGAAAATAAGTTGTGAAAATGATTGCTTCAAAATGACACGATCATCACTTGACATTTGACAGAATGCCTTCAAGGTCTCGCCTTCGATCTCGCCGGCATCACACTTTGCCCGCGAGTTCGCGCTAAGCCTACGGAGCCGCCTGTCAGGACTAACCCCCGTGACGTTCAGGAGTCACCTCTCTACGGACCCCCCCCCCCCCCCCTGTGGCCTGAACTTAAGTCTATTAGTAGGGCCTTGGGGATACTTCAGACCTACAAAAAATGAAGTGGAGGGCGGGGCGAGAGACATTTGGCCGAGTGGGAAAAACAAAAGAATCCTCAACAACTGCATCCCTAAAAGACCAGTTCCCAAAGTTTTGCTGACACTTGCTTTTAAGGATCTTAAGACTGTCTTCCGATGCCATTCCGCAGCGGTTTCATAAAACTTGTGGAAAAGGAGGAAATATTCCATTACCATAATTTTTAAATGTTTGGCTATGTTGGGCGCCATCTTTGATTTGAGGGTGTTCCCGGGTAAATTTTTGATTGGCTCCATTCCCTTAATAATTCAGTAGGTATGTCCGATCATCAGCCAAAATTTCATGCTTTATACTAAAATTGAAGTATTCTCCAGGTATTGCCGCGGACTATCAGTGCTTTTGAAGATAATCATGAGATAAACAAGTTCTAAGACCCCCAAGTGAAAGATGTCCTGAAGGCTCTAGTTTTCTGTATGCAGGCCTGGACGTGTATGCCACCTAGATATTGTATTAATTCATGTTTAGTTTAGTATGTTCCATATTCCATTCCTATTGGAGGACAATGGGCGCTAGAGTAATTCATGACATTAGATGTTACATGCCATGAAACAGGTTTCCTTAAGCTTCCTTTTATTCCAATTGGATCTTGGCATATTGCATAGTATTCTCCCAATTGATGAAATGATGGTTTTTAATATACATGTTCTGCGATTTTTTAATATGTACTTTCGCTAGTACATTTGTTCGTGTGTTCTTTCACCCGAATGCCATGGGTCGCTTAGAGTTCACCATATATAAAAATCCACATTGGCACGGAAATAGCATAAATGGAGTTTTGGAAGCCTGTGTAGGGTAAACGGTTTTGTTTTGGTTAGAAGACTCCTTAGTGTACCCAGAAGAGCCAAAAAACCCTTCCAATCACTCGACTTCGATTTTAACAGTGCCCGAGCCAGAAGAATTGCAAAAAGACGATGCCACCCGCTTCAGAGACGCTTTTTGGTAGGCCATGTGCTGTTCATTATCGACTGCTTGAAATTTTTTACAGAGAAACCGTCTTGCTCTCTTGCCACGATATCAAACTTGGTCGCAGTACAAGCACCACAACACAGGGAAAGTATGGCATTACTCCAAAAGGGAGAATTAAGTTATTTCAAAGCGTGGGAGGGAGCAGCCCACAGCCCCCCCGAAAAGTACATTACTGTTTATACTGTACAGTGATTCTGACAGCTAAATGGAGGAGACATTGTCCGCAGAGACAGAGGGCTGACATAGCCGAATAGTGTGTGATTGCATGTGCGCGGCTGTTGTGATTCAGCAATGATCCCTCTCGGGGACGTAGCATAGAAACGAACTCGTAAACTTGCAAGCTTGTGCATCCATGTAGAGCGAGCGAGTCATTGTTTTCAAAGTGCGCATTAAACATACGATATTGCAAAGTATTTGCCTACAGATGTTTGGTTGCAAAGAAAATCAATCTAATACACCGAGCGATTAAATGCTAGTGTGTGTTGAGGACATACTATGTATACAATGTTGTGATATCCCGGTGGCCATCTGATCTGAAGAGCTACGGGTAGAAAACTGATGAAGTCAATCAGATCAGTGCATACGCCAACGTATAAGCCTAATTATTTGCCATAAAATTACATTTCTGTTAATAACTTTATACAAATATCCTATAAGTGTGCATTGTAGCAAGGCCTATGGGCAATCAGTGGTATGTAGGTTAAACTTATAAGCTTTTTTTTTATCGATGTCATTTAGACGGATATGTTTAATTTAGCCAAGGCTAACATACGAAAAGGAAAACAACGAGATGAAGGACCGGTCACCAATAAACCTCCAAAAAGCCTGGAGAAATGTGGAAGAAAGCAACCCCCCGACACATAATGCAATTATAGAGCTAGCATACCGAAATAACCAAAATGGAGCAATACTTAAGCCTAATGTTATTCTCAAAACTCTGATGGTACAAATTTTTCTAATTACAAAGACCGAAGACGGACCTACTAAAGAAAATTGAAACAAAATATGATCCATATCTTCTATTGAATCTATTCTATCTATCAAGATCGTTGGATGCCTCCATAGCAAACAGACATGCGGACTACTCCCCCCGCCTGTACAAGTACGGCACTTAAAGAAATACTTTCACAAACATTTCTACGGAAATGCAGACATCCAGGATTAGCTGTTAACCAAGGTCTAGTATAGAAATATGCCTACCAATTTAATTTAATTTAATATGTTTTGGATTAAAAATACTATTTACTTTTTGTCTATTTTAAAAATAAAAAGGTCACTGGATTAACACGTAGAAGATTAAAAAGAAATGAGAAAAAATGAGGTCGCAAAAATTGCGAGAACTGAAGAAGTGTTAAGCTTGGACAGAAGGAACGCTTATTGGAAGAAAGAAACCGGAGCGAGTTAGAACAAAATCTTATGGCGGAATGTTTAAAACATTTAAAGAACTAGAAAAATAACAAACATCAACCTAAAATTATTTCTTTTTGGTTTGGAATATTTTTGTTGTGTTGATTTTTTATTTATGGTTGATTTGAAAATATAGATACAAAACCGTAACAGTGTTCCTATTTTACTCTAAACCTAATGAATCATGTAAAAGGCTGATATGTAATAATTTCGGGTGCTTTCTTGACTTCTCTTGAAACTTGAAGAACAATACAATGATCTTTGTAAAGATTCATGGCATTTAATTAAATAACATACCAAAACATGTAAATTTTCTATCCCAGAGCAGAGGTTGGGTCAAGGGTGGTGGGTGGTGTGGTGGTGGTACAAACCACAATATTTAGTTATGATTCAGCTTCCTTTTGTACTCAACTGTCAAAACCCGTTAGAAATAACCGGCGGTTACACTAAACGGACATGGAAAACCAAGGCAAGGAAACCTGCCAGAAAAAATCTTTAATCTTGCTATTGTAAACTCATAAAAATTTTCATCTGGAGCACACAGGAAGATTAATGTTGGGTAAGACAGTTACTAGGTACTATGTGATGTTACCAGACGGACCTTAAATAAATGTATTTTGTATTTTCTTCTTAAAATAAATTTCTATAGGGTGTAGGTCTAATAATTTAAAAATCAACTTCAAAAATCATGCTTCACATAATTGAAGCTCTTGCCTCCGATAACCCGATAAACTTGTAGGATTCAAATCTATCCCCCCGCCCCCCCTTTTGCTCGATCCACGCGTCACTTTGACCCCGAATAAACTGGTCGATTCAAATCTTATCGCTTTTCGCTTGAATCGCGGTCACTTTGACCACGATAAAAACTGTGTTGGATCAAATCTAATCGCTTTTTGCTTGAATCCCGCGGTCACTTTGATCGAATAACTTGAAGGATTCAATTCTTAATGGCTTTTGGCTCGAATACCGCGTACTTTGACCCCGATAAAACTTGTAGGATTCAAATCTAATCGCTTTTCGTTCGAATTCCCGCGGTCACTTTGACCCCGATAAAACTGTCCGATTCAATTATATAGTTTATAGTTTAACAACTTGTCGCATATACTGGTTATTAGCGTTGAGCTAAGTTCTGATGGATCGATAAAGTGCGAGTCCATAATTGATTGTCGAAGTAGTGAGGCGAGTACAATCGTTTCATAAATATAAATTCAAATTTAAGTCAAAACAGACAAGGGATGGGAAAAGCATTTCGTGTCCCAATGTTTAACCATTGAAATTTTTGTGTTTAAACGTTAAAATATTTTAACTCCAATACCGATCGGTAGGTAGGCATGTCGAATGATAACATGTATGTGTTACCATATCGGAGTTTGTTGAATAATTATACTCATTTTTTTTAAGCTAACTCTATCCTTTGACATTTTCATAAGTTAATTTCCTAAATTTCTGACCATTCAACAAGGTCCACAAAATCGTTTTTTTTTGGCTCATTCTAAATTCTGCGCTTCTATCAATACTAACGTACAGAGTAATCAAGTCATTATTTACTAAAATATAGATTTAAGTTGACCAACTGTAACCTTGCTAAGGGGTGGGTCACAGTTAGAAGAGTCGAAACACACTACAGAGGGAACGGCGGAGAGTGTGGGTGTGAGTTGGTGTGTGCGACTAAACATTAGTTAGGCGCTTCTTTTAATACTTCTTGGGAAGACAGTCATTGGCACTGCTCCGGGAACAAGAAAAATTATTCACTGTGTAGGTTAAATAGTGTTTGGTGACGACCTGAGGAGTCAATCATAAGGGGTTTTTGGTCAGATTTTTGTCGTTCAATCTCGTATTTGTTGTAATTTTCAGGGACTTTCATCCCCACTAAAGTGTTGCTATTTTAAAATTAACACATAGAATCTTAATTAATTGCTTGCCCTTTTATTTCTTCTGACCTTTGTAAACAACTAGTGTCTCTTCGTGAGCATAGACCGAGGCAAGCGGTTGAAAGGAATAGGAGTATTAAAAAGGCTCATTAAAGGAGTTTTTATCTAAGCAAAGGGCTAAGCATTTAGGGGGGCCACGTGCTGAGTATGATTAAGCCTCTGGCCATCATCTTCATGACATCAACTGTGTTTAAGGGAGTTTCAAATAGAATCCAGAACGATTTGATTGACTCTATTGCAACACGGCATAATTCCGATAATATTAAACGAAATTCAGTGTTCTAGCGTCTCTGTGTAAGTAGACGAAACAACCGACGTATCTAAACAAATCACTGTTTCTTAGTGCTGCGGTACATAACGATGACAGTGTGAAAGGAGCGTTTTTTATGGGGTACCTGTGACGTCCACGGAAGATAAGCGACGCTCGTGGGGTCGCCAAATTTATTGAAGAACAGCTTTTAATTTCGGGTGCTCACCACAAGCTTGTTGCAAATCATATGATGCCGCAGCCGTAATCGCGTCGCCTTTATAAACCGTCCTCACATTCAGGATGTCACGGGCGTTGTGCCAGATGGACGTTGCTTCACTTCGCCGGAACGTGGGTACAGTGCTTATTAGACGGACGTTCGCCAGGCGCCAGCAGAGGCGGGCGACTGGCACTTCGTGGTCGGTGATCGCCTCGCTGAGTGGTGGCCGGTGGCGAAGAAGATCCAACCGTGGCTCGCCGGCTCGAGTCCACGCCGTCGCCGGCCAGGTCTGTGTGCGGTGTCAACAACGCGGCAGCATGGCTCGCCTCGCACGAGCGAGCTCGCTCCAGCTGACTCGCCCAACGGCCACCGGTACGCGAGCTTGCTCACGAAACCTAGCAAAATGGAATCAGCCGCCGAAGTACTCGGGACACAACCGATGATGCATAGATCGTTAAAGACAACCTCGTTACAAAAATATACAAACTGATATTTTCAACAACAAAAAATTAGTAGTTAAACACCAACAGTTGTTATTAAATTATTTCAGTGTCAAACGTCTAAAAGTGCAGTGTGCATATTCTCGACCGATGAGAATGAGATTCAATTATATATATCTACGTATAATAGGAAATTGAAGCACACATGGTCGAGTCTAATGTTTCGCACCTAGTATCAAACGTGCGACACACACCAAATGTGTTTTGGATTTTCCAACTTTTTGAATTTCATTTAATTTATTCAACTCGACTTGCATAAAACCATTGATGCTACGGATAATTTGATTTGAGAGGAATTATTGCTAACGTCTATATTATGCAAACTTGGCTAGTGGAGACGAAGGAGGGAGTAAGGGATGACGCGGTGGGGGACAAGTGGTGACAGGCTGTGCTGGTCAGAACCAGCACAAGCGGTATGGGGAGGCAGGGTTCCCCACGTCGTGGTCTTCTCCGTCGGTCTGTGTCATTCATCGTTCAGTGTTGGATTGTCGTCGCCGTCGGAGAGGTAGTAAAAGGAAGGAGAAAGTTAGCCCAGGACGGACAATCAGAGCTCGCCATTCGTTTCAGGAGGAAAAACTCCATAATCACGGGCCAAACCACGAGAAGGTTGCGAGAGGAATTGAGGGGCTGGCGACGAGAATCTCGTTAATGGATAGACTTCATACCTCGCAAAACAAAACGCCCTCGTTCCCTTACTCTTCATGTGTTGATGGTGACCAGTTGATGTACTTTAATGGTAGAACGTATATTTATTTTGATTTAATGTTTTTCATATTGGACATAAAACATGACATCATTATAACAATGAAAATATATGGAATGCAAGGAGCAAACAGAAGAGCATCAGCAGTAGTACTTTGTACCGTTACGCTTGTTACACAATGCCAAGAGTTAGTAAAACATTATCAATAAAAACATGAATTGGGTGGCTCGGGTGGTGAGCACTAGTAGAATCCAGGCTCTGTCTTAAACTGTTCTAGGTGTATGCTACATACTTATGCTCTAACCACTAATTTTATATTCAGTGGTATGTCAGGAACTTAGTGATTGGATTGATTGGATATTGCTTAACGTACTCAGATTAGCAATAGCTAATCGAGAGAATGGGAGGGACGTATGGGATGGGACGCGGGGGGACAAGGGGGGACAGGCCTGTTGCTGGTCGAACCAGGCCATCCACAAACGTTGCAGAGCGGTATAGTGATTAGAAGGTTACAGTCAAGGTGTAGTATCCTCCCGCGAACAGAAGTAAGCCCGTCAGTGTTACAGATAAAAACCTAGTGCTTGTATTGATGCACAGTGTTTGTGACGTCACCAACGGGACCTAGTAATTTTAAATGCAGGCTACGTTGGTTTGGAGGCCACATTATAAAACTATAACTACGCTATATAACTGCATCTGAAACCAAAATACTTTGTTACTGCAAAAGTCAATTTGCTCACAGGCTCATTAAAGAAAAGTTGTGGTGAACGACAGATATTCATCTTCGGCAATTCAACATGGAAGATCTTATGAGCATGAGGCTATGTATTGGATTGAATTATTATTATATTAATTGAACATAAAAACATTGTGCTTATAAAGTAGGAGAGCTCTCCAAAGCTACAAAAAAAAATGTTTACTGTTCACAATCGGTTACACATAAACTGAAACGCAATAATTGGTATCATTTTTCAAGATACCAATGCAATGCTAATGAATGCAAGTAGTGTGACTCATAGCATGGTCCCCTAATGCAGTAGCTGTAGAAGGATTTACTTAGATGAGGGTTGCCAAATCACTGCTAACAACCTTAAATCAGTAATAAAAAGTATTAATACGTGAATATTTTGCAATGCGACTCCATCAAAACGGTTGCCTCTAGAACCTGTCGAAGAAGTTGAGGTAAGTTCGATGATTGCTTGAATGAAGAAGAAGTGTAACAATGTAATTAATAGTATTTCTGCACTCAATACCCAAAGCATGTATAGGTTTACCGAGTGGGTAAAATCCCTGGCCAGTACAATGCATGCGCATTGCTATGCATCTGGGGTACTCTGGTCTATCCCAGGGTGGCAAAAAGATTGTTATACATGCAGTGAACCTATAGGCTACATTCTACAGTTGTCAAACCGGCTTTATAATTTGAAACTGACTCAAAACTTACAGATGGTATGATACGTCGAAATTTGACTGAATGTGAACAAAATTCGAACCAATCTAAAATCAATCTTGAACCCAACTTAAAAAGAAAACAGGGAAAGATAAAATTATTATTACAATGTGTACAATTAACAACGATTACAGATGTTAAAGTTCTTGGACCTAAAAGTTATAGTAACTTTTTAATAAGTTTGTGCAAAACTTTAGTAAAATTTGTGCCTACGCATGTAATGCATTTCATCTATGAACTATTGAAAAAAGGAAAGGCAAAAGCAATTACAAGGGGTTATTGATCTTGCATGCACTCATTTATTCACGACCATAAAACTGTAAGTTTGCTCCGCAAGGCGTATGCAAGTTAGAAATGAATTTAATTGGACCCAGAGTTCAGACACCCTTGAGGTGTTGAGGAGAGAGTAATGTAACGCTGTACTTCTCAAAGGACGGATGTATGATAAACTAGAGGTACGTGAAAATAGCGTTTGCGAATAATGCTACAAAGCGCCTATTATTTCACTAAAAAAGTATGGTTTTATAGCTAGTTTCTTTTATTTTACACAGTATCATCATTTCTTCTTTCTATTTTTATTTCAGTACATTTTATTCCGTGACATTAGTTCAACCTTGATGGGACCATAATTCGAAATAAAAATTTGAACAAACTTCATACACCTAGATGTGAAAGTGGACAAAAAAATAGACGCTACAAAACACATAAAATGACACTTGAAAAGACTATATAATACACATACCTCTAATAATAACCCTATCATTGCTTCATAAATTGACCTACACAGACCCAATATAATTGATTGTTTTTTTTAATTGGATTATTGCTTAACGTTCTCATATTTATGCAACTTGGCTAACGAGACGAAGGCGGGAGTAAGGGATGACGCGGGGGGGAAAAGGGGGTGACAGGCTGTGCTGGTTCAGAACCAGCCAAAAGCATATGGGAGGCAGGGTTCCACCAAGTCGTGTCGTCTCCAGTCTGTGTCATCATCCGTCCATGTTGTCATTGTCGTCGCGGGGGAGGTAGTTAAGCGGAGGGAAAATTTCCCCGACGACGCCCAGAGCTCGCCATGAGTTTCAGGAAAAGAAACTCCCTAATCACGGCACCAAACCACTAGAAGGTTGCGAGTTGGAATTTGATGGCCCAAAGACCCATATAAAAACATAATAATAAGTTCGATTCCCGGGTGAGGGAGGACTTTTACTTCTGAATTGTAGTAAATAAAAACAATTAACCCACGGAGAGTGTTCCCGATCAACCAAACGAGAACATAGAGATATTGGGTTCGACCAACCCTCGGATGTATGGATGAGACAAACAGGGACACAACACTGAGATGAAAAGCAGGACAGATAAAGCGACACAAAAACCGTCCAGTCAGGACAGACAGACAACCTCCTGAAGTGAACAAACAATAAACAAAAATGATTAATGAGAACGAGAACACATCAAAGACTTGAACATGCAACACATAGAGCTAGAAAACAGAAGCTAGCCCCATGTAATTGGGGCGGACCCAATGAGACCACAAAACTAAGAGAACTGACACAAAACACACGGGCGACTGGGACAAGAACAACAGACCTACTGCGAGGCGAGTCTCTGGGCTCTTGCGTGAAGTGAGCGTGAAGTTAGTAGTCAAAAGGTGCGGGGCGGCGAGGTCATACGAAGCTGCACGCCAAGTGCATAATGTGTTGAAGGACGAGGCAATGGACTTTAGGTGTATAATTAATTGGTTGCGGATTAATATATCAAGGTATGCAGTGAGACTTATCGTGACGAACTATGTTGTCACAAAATCACCTTTCAGGATTTTACTTTATGTATTTATTATTATTATAATAGACAAGATTGTAAGTGTCAACCACTGATGTTTCTGAAATGTTCCATGTTCTAATGTTTTTATTGAGTTTTATGTTTTATAATATGATATTTAAATTTATTAGCCGAGTACCTCAATGTAAAATGGCCAGCCAATGCTGGTCAGCGGTGAGTATTACAAAAGGCGAGGAAAAGGTTGTGCGCCAATGATCAGAAGTCAAGGAGTTGCGCGGTGGGAGACGTAGTCGACTACCGTCACTACGGTTACGGAGGAAAAATGGTGCTCAGGCGAGAAGTCACTAACCAATTTCTAGGTTCAAAGACAGATCGCGGCATCGAAGAAGCGGACATCTTTGCCGACATACAAGGCCAAACCAACGGCAGGTAGCGAGTTGGACTTTTATGGCACGCAGTGTGTAACGTACGTGTCGCACGAATCAATGTTAAATAAAGAGCCTTAATAGTGATACGTACAATACTAGAAAAGATAAATGTTCTTGAAGCACGGCGTCAAATAATGCAAATGAAAATTCAACTCATGCTGCAAAGAATATCAGGTAAGTAATTTAAGGACGGTGTGTATAAAATTTAGACTAACTCCACAGAAATTATGATGAACGTTAACATGAATAAGCTATTATTTATGAAATCGAAAAACAAAAATACGGTGCGGACATGAAACAACGACTATTATATACAAACCGTAAAGTTAGTCTTATATAACAATGAAATTGGAACATATGAAATAGAAAGTTAAGTTTTCTGAATAGACTGACACAAAATGTGGTGACTCAACTACACAGTACGACACAACTTAGTAAATAGAATTAGAACTTTTTAAATTAATTACAGTCCTGTACCCCGACTGTTGGAAAATAGCATGGCTATTCGAATGTCATTAGATCAGGTAATGGAATGTGATTCACTGGGGACTGGGAATAATGGCAAATCACAATGCAAGAAAGCGAAACTGTACCCGCAGGTACTTGAAATCGGAACGCATAACAGCAACCGCTCAAATATTTAACGGATCAGAGACAAAAGACAAAGCAGTAATGCATGCATATATAAATAAATAAGGAATGCGACAACGGACCAATTAAGTACTCGAAGATCATAAAGCAAAACAGCCAAAATTTCAATACCGGGTCCTAGTCACTATCAAAGTTCAAAAACAACAGACGAGCGTACTGCTAAGCGAGTCTCCAACGGCTAGCTGGCGTGCAGTGCAGACGGTAGTTCAAAAGAGTGCGGGCCGGCGACAGCATATCGAATGCTGTACGTGAAGTGCATTGGAGTTTACATATCAAAATGACAGCAAACTAGCTATGAGATTTAAGGTTTGTAATATGTTGACAAGTATCAAAATTTTGCTCAATGAACCTGCCACCAAAAACAACCAATTTAAAAACACTATTCTAATGGTCTGTGGTTGGAAGTCACAACCCAGTGATAAAATCATTCTTATAAAGTTCGTCGAGTCACGTTTCGTGAATACCTTCGCGTGATGGCGACAGAAAGAGTTTAACAAAGTGGTGTAGAGTTAGCCATACTTCTATTGTCCGCAATTGAAAAAACCCAGACCAGGGCTCTGTCAACGAAACCTTTGCTGTAGGCCTAAATTAATATAGCTAATGCTAATGGGAGGGACAATGACCATAAGCATCACTTCCATTAGCTGTTAAGAAGTGATCAAGACACTTTAAGGACTTTTCAGTTGCTAAAATATGTATGTAGACATGCGAAAGGGCAAACAAGCCAATTGTGCGCGAGGCTACCAGCCGATCCAGAGTGAAGACGGACGTGTCGGCCATGCATGGCAGACCATATGAGTGTAGTGTACCAAAAAAGTGCTTTCTTACAGGTA